>LOJH01001985.1:0-42904 GCA_001685095.1 Ellobius talpinus
TCTGTGTGATTTTCTTTGGGGCTTACCAGCTGTGGGAACTGGGCAGGACAGAAAACCCCAAACAGAAAACCCCAAACAAGCAGCCCCCCACCCCCACTCGTGTTACAGATGACGCCCAACGTAATACCACACACACATACAGACCATACCCACATACACCACACACACTCCACACATACACATACCACACACACATCACACACATGCCCGCCCACACACACATAAACATACCACACATACACCATTAACAACCAACCAACTTAGACAGTTTTAAACTAGTTTGAATATTGTGCTGTTTGTTCCTGGAGTTGGTAGAGTCAGAGCCTGGGCTCAGGCACTCCTTACAAGTCAGGCTCAGGCACTCATCCTCAGCAAACCAGTGAGAGACAGGTAATAGTAAAAGTAGAGAATGGAGATTTATTTGATGTGACTATATTGAGTAGAGGAACAAAAGAGGTTCCATGATGCCTCCCCCAATCTGTCTTTTGGGTCCTGACAGGAGGTTCAGTTTTAAATAGAGGACAATAAACAATCCTGGTCAAGATGTAGCTTGCCTGCTCCCCCAACACACACACACACACCACACCCAGTCACTGAGCCATCATTGTCTCAGCTCCAGGATCGCTGGTACTGTAGCTAGACAAGTTGTGAGAACAGGATGGAGAAAAGCTTCCCTCCCCCGTCCAGCTGTCAACAGGCTTCAGCTTTTCCTTCTCCCAGCAGGAGATTCTTGGGGGAAATTCTACTTTCTGGGGACCCATTATCCCACAGCCTGAGAGTCAAAGGGAGGAACACAAATGTCTCTCCTTAGAACGTTTCACTCCAGCTAAGATGGCTACTGTGCTCGATGGATTAGACCAGCCATCCCCAACTTCACCCTTTCCTTTAATACAATCTCTCTGCTCTTCCCACTGATTCTGGGCCTGCCTGGTGCCTTACTCTTGGCCAATAGACAAAATCAACTTGACACAGGCAAAGGCTTGAAGAGGTTTTAAATTCCCTGCTGTTCCTCTGCTTGAACTTGGCCAACACCCTGAAAGCAAACTTGAGTTGGCCTGCTGGAAGACTAAAGACCACGTAAGGAAAGCCAAGTTGCGCATGTCAGAGCTCCCCTAGATCAATCAGTCCCCAGCTGGTCTGTGAACCAAGCACAGATGCTTGCACGAACCTCGCCAAGATCGGCCAAGCCTGGTGCAGAACAGCATGGTACTCAGGCACAGATTCATGAAAAATAATGAGTTTTAGGGTTTCTAAAGCATCAATCTGTGTCTAAAGGAGACTGGTAAAGTGATTATCAAAGGTACCTAAGCCTAAGATACTCACAGGTGGTGTTGGTTGGGAACAGAACATGTGACTCTGCCTAAGTAGATTGCTGCAGTGGGCACACAGACAGCCAAAGGCCTTCAAGTGTTAAAAGCTGGAAGAAAACAAGAAAGTGGTTGGCAAATCAAACCAATCAATCTTCAAGTTTCCACTCACACATTCACTGAAATACTGTTAGGTGATACCTGTAGCACAAATAATAAAAACCCAGAGACAGACATTGGGATTCAACCTGAAGATCAGAAAAGCAAAGCAGCCAACCACTAAAGAGACCTTTTACCTCTTCCAATGCTCGGACTGAAAGGGCTATCCTCAGACTGCCAAACCTAAGACTCCACACTTCCCTGAGTTCCTGTCTCTTCCCTTCTACATTCCTTTCTCCGTCCAGTCATATCACTCCTGTCTCCACCTCCCTAGTGCTGGATTTAAAGGCATTCTCCGAAGGAGGCTGCTTGTTTGTCCTTGCCACCCCGAACTGAAATAATCACATAGAAAACTGTATTAATTAAATCACTGCTCGGCCCATTAGCTCTAGCTTCTTATTTGCTAACTTGTACATCTTAATTTAACCCATCTCCATTAATCTGTCTATAACCACGAGGTCGTGGCCTACCAGCAAAGTTTCAACACTTCTGTCTCTGGCTGCAGCTCCATAGCTTCTCCCTTGACTCCACCCCCTTTCTCCCAACATTCAGTTTCGTTTTCCCCGCCTACCTCTATTCTGCCCTGCCAGGCCCAAAACAGTTTTCTTTATCAACCAGTGGTATTCACAGCATACAGAGGGGAATCCCACATCAAGGCATGTGATCCCAAGTGCTGGAAATAACTTTGTGTGAGCTCTGTTTCTCTTTTAGACAGATTCAATCTTGTGTAGCCCCCAGGGTGGCCTTGAACTCACAGAGATCCATCTACCTCTGTCTCTCGAGTTCTGGGATTAAAGTTATGTGCAACCACTCCCTGGCCAGTTTGGCTGACTAGTATGGCTGCTTTGCCCTCTGATCTTCAGGCAAGCTTTATTTATTAAGACACAGATCATATACCACTATAGGTACCCTATAACCTGGATAAAGATAAAGGGAAGAGAAAAAAGGAGATTAATGACTAAGAATTATAAAGCATAGGGCTAGGACTGGGGCTGAATGATAGAGCCCTTGCCTAACATGTGTGAGTTTGATCTCCAGAACTATTCTCTATATACCATGTGTGGAAGTAATAATGTTATACACATAGGGTGTGTATATAGAGAGAGAGGGAGCATAAGCATCCTTCTGACATGATCAAGTGTATGTTATAACCATCCTACTATATGACCAAGGTTGTATTGCAGGATGCAAGAACTAAAGGAGATAAAGTAAAGATACAGTTATGAGATGCAGGAAAAATGAAGACGAGACACCAACCCAATTTACTGCCTAGAAAGAATAGAATTCTCAGACATTTGGAAGCCTGTGAAATTTGACCTATCAAAGGAGTTGCTCATCATATTTAATTAGTCAAAGCCTTCCTTGATTCCACACAAGCTGTGTTTATTTTATGTAAAATAATACTTTTTAGACACAGCTTATCCTCAAGTCTTTTGCAATACTCATAGACACGACTCTTCCTAGTCTGGTGAGAACATCATAGGGATGACAGTTAGGCATCTAAATTGTTTTCTAGACTCACATGGTGAAACTCAAATCTTTAAATTGCTGTACAAAGTGAATCCGTGGCAGCAGAAAATAGGGGACATAGCCTTGACCTAATTTGGTGTCTTAGTCTCTGTTGTACTGCTGTGAAGAGACACCATGACCAAAGCAACCCTTATAAGGGAAAGCGCTTAACTGGGGGCTGTTTACACTTCTACAGGGCCAGTCCATTATCATCATGATGGGAACCACGGTGGCAGGCAGGCAGACACTGTGCTGGAGAAGTTGAGAGCTTTAAATACTGGCTCACAAGCAGTAAGCAGAGAGAGACTGGGCCTGCTGTGGGTTTTGAGTTTTGTTTGTTTGTTTCTTGTTTTTGTTTGTTTGTTTGTTTTTGTTTGGATGGGTTTTTTGGGGGGGTTGGGTTTTGGTTTTTTGAGACAGAGTTTCTCTCTATAACAGCCTTGGCTGCCCTGGAACTCACTATATAGACCAGGCTGGCCTCGAATTCACAGAGATCTGCCTGCCTCTACCTCCCAAGTGCTGGGATTAAAGACGTGTGCCACCACTGCCTGGCTGGTGTGGATTTTTTTAAAAACCCACAAGCCTATCACAAGCAACACACTTCCTCCAGCAAGGACATGCTTCCTAATGTTTCTAATCCTTCTCAAGCAGTTCTACTCCCTGGTGACTAAGTATTCAAACATATGACCCTCCCCAAAAGACCGTACTTGGTTACCTAGATGGAAGAAATCATCATAGGTTTTGTTCAAACCCCATTTGTAGACTGTTGCGATAACTTCCCCAAAGAAACTTTACATTCAAGCTCTCCTCCCTCTGAACTTCTTATGATGCCACTAACAGAGAAAAATCTGTTTAAAATCCAAACCTATGTCATGACTTCATGTGTTCCCCATCCTTACATGCATGATCTATGTCATGACTTCATGTGTCCCCATCCTTACATGCATGATATATGTCATGACTTCATGTGTCCCCATCCTTCCATGCATGATATATGCCAAACCTGGCATTCAGAAAGTGATTACCCTGTGTTTTCTGACCTCAGCTGAACAGCTTCGATGCAAACATGTCTCCTTTTCTACTCCCCTCTCCGTACCCTACCTTTGACTTTTGGCTCTGGGTGTGGGATTTTTTTTGGCCAATAATGAAGAATAAAAACATTTCAGCGCGACAAACATTTATTTGGAAGTTCCTCACATTCAAGAATAACTGCTGCCACAGACAACTCCTATCTGACAATGCATGGGTAGAAAATTACCCAGTGAGCCCCCACCTTTATACACCCTTTCCCTTCCCCTCTCCATGCCCTACAAAGCCTCAAGCCCCCAGTGCCACAGCACAGTCTCAATTTCCTCAAAGAGACTGTGGCCATTCCATTTCTCTGGTTAAAAGAACGATTCTACTTCTGAAGATGCCCATCTTCTGTCTTTTATTTCTACGGTGCCTCTGTCAAACCCATTCTAACAAATAGTGCATGGCAGATAAGACAGAGTACCAAGTTCAAACCAAGGTCTCAGGGGCCTTGACCACATTTTCTCCTTTTTATCGAACACATGCACATGCACAAGCCCTGGGTACTCTGCTAATTGTTAAGACCCACACAGCCCCATCACCTCTATCCACCCTGCCAATGTCCAGCCAACCACACAGCCTAGGCGAGACAGCTCCCAGGTCACCAGGTTACAACCTACTTATGATTAAGCCCAGCTAAAAGCAACCAAGTCTGGCCCCGTTCAGTAGAGAACTTGGGCTATTCTACCCATCCTCTGCAAGCATAAATGCTGATTGGTAAACCTCTCCATTGAGGATGATGTGTTATCCAATAATTGCTCTCTGAGACATCAATGTATCTTCCAACTTCTCCACCTCCCTTCATTCAACTCAAACTACTTAGTATGTCCCGAGTCTCACAATCATATTCCAGTGCCTTGGCATACTGTACCCTCTGCCTAGGAGGCTTGCTTCTCTTTCTTACTTTGCATTTCTACTCATCATTCACAATTCATCCACAAAAATGATCATCCAATCATCAATTTTTTATTAAGACTATTAACACTTAGATGTCAGGATTGAATATGGCCATCTGTACACTCCCCAGATCACTGGTGAAGGAACACCAACTAGTTAATTAGGTTACTCTCCTCTTTCTTTCTCTAAACACTGATTTTTTTCCTTACTTTGTTTCCCTGTTTTTTGAGCTGTGGTCTTTCTATGTAGCTTTCTTGGCTGGCCTGGAACTCACTTATGTAAACCAGGTTAGTTTCGAACTCATACAGATCCACCTGTTTCTGCTTCCCAAGTGCTGAGTTTAAAGACCTGTGCCTGACTCTTATTATTTTCCTTATTCCTCCACAAGAACTATCTTTCCTCAATTAAAGCATGTCGCAGCATGACTAGAGAATAATAATAGTCTTATTTATGAGGAGCCTATAAGATCATAAGGGTTAAGCACCAAACCTGGAGACTTAAAAAGCCCGATGCCAGGACTGCTCGCTTGAGCCATAGGCCTCTTGTGTTGTACTCGGGCGCCCTCTGCTGTGTGTATGTGTGTCTAGAGCACACTACTATGGAAGGAGTTTCCAGACTGGCTCATTCCAGGCAAAGGGTCCATTTCCTTAATCATGGGTGTTCTGGGCCTCTCCCCAGGGCCATAACCACGGTCAGTTCCTTTCATGGCTGCCACTAATGTATATTTGTTTGTTGGTAGAAAAATAACGCTGCTGTTTAATGAGAAATAAGAAAGAGCCATCCCAGCTGTAATGGGTTGAGATTTCAGAGAACACCCAGCCACTCCCCTGCTGGCTAAATTGGGGAGGCTTGCCCTTCTGGATCTAGCCCTGAAACTCTCAACATCTTCCTTGAAGTTGTGAAAAGTGGTCTCAAGAAAGCCTGCAGTGTCCAGAGCACAGCAGCTGGCGAATGGGGAGAAAGTGGCCAAAGGCCCTCTTAGTAGAGGAAGGACAGGTCTGGCCCCAGAATTCACATGGTCAGGACCACCCAAAGCCCAAGAATGTCAGTTCCCAAAGTCACTGTGCTGACTTTGTCAAGGTCATATTGGCTCTCTTTGTGGCTTGAATCAACAAGATAATTTTGGTTTAGGTTTTGTATTTTGTTTAGATTACAAATAATCCCTTCATAAATACTGAAGGATAGCTAGAGATGGTATAACAGATGAAAAATAGAACACTTGCCATGTCTGAAAGACAAAAAGCAGCTCCACACAAAGGAGTTTAATTACAGGCATCTGGATACAGTGTTTTTGTTGATGGAATAAAGAAATTCAGATTACCACATAAAAAATTCATAAACCAGTTTATATGCCATGATTACTAATCATATAATGTATGTTAGAATATTAAAATAGCAAAGATAAAATATCGGGATTAGCCTTCTAACGAACCACTTACATTTGCTGCTATGGATAACCTTCTTGATGAACTTGCCCAGGCTTAGAATCACTAGAAAGCACATCTCTAGGCACTGCAGAGGCTTAACGAAGGAAAGCTCCACCTTGAATGTGGGTGATGCTATCCCGTGGTCCAGGATCCCAAACTGAATAAAAAGAAGAAAGCATTTGGTCCACCAGCCTTTGTCCCTCTCTGCTTCCTGACTGCGGTCACGATACGACCTCACCTCCTGCAGCCAGAGCTGAAAGCACGACAGCTTTTCTGCATAACGGACCACATAAGGGAGCACCGCATCCTCAAGCTGTGGTTATGTTGCTGCGTTTGTCAGGTACTTTGTGAAAGCAAGTAGAAAAATAACAAAGACGGTGCAGGGACGTGCCACCGCTCTGATAAACTGGATCATCGGGTAGTAAGCCTTTGGAACGAAGGTATGCGAAGAAGATGGAGGAGTTTACAGCTGTGAACCAGAGAAACCTGAGAACGCTCTAAGCAGAGCTTAATAGGCCATTCTGGTGGGAGTTAGGGAGACCAGAATGTAGACAAAATTCAGATAGTAGAGGCCCTGCTCATGAGATTCCAGAGGGGACCTGAACTGAGGCCGCTCATGTTATCCTCTGACAAAGAATCTGACTACATTCTAACCATGTCGGGGAAAAAAAAATTTACTCAGGCTGAATTTTAAGGTAATGGACCAAATTCTTCAGTAGAGGGAATTTCAAGACAGCACAGCATGCAAGCTGCGCCACGGTTATTGCTCATTGTGCTTACTCAGATAACAGGAAGGCGGGGAAAAGGGATGGAAAGTGTACATGTGAGCAAGAGAAGGAGAGATCGCCTTTAAAGACTTGAGTGAGAAAACAGACTTACGTATGAAAAGGATTAGTGTCATTAAAGAGAAACATTGCATTCTGCTCTGAGACAATGGGGCAAGGTCCAACCCACCAAAGGCTCTAATTCGTGAAAATGCAAATTAATTAGGAAGGAGAGAGTCTGGACTGAGAACAGCAGAGGTTCTCCACTAAAAAGCAACCACCTAGGGAAGTGTTTTTTCCACACTCAACAGCAGAGGTATGCACAGGCCACCATATCTGAGACAGATGAGAGTCAGACTATATTACAGACTGACAGCAGACCTTGGCAACAGCCACCACACTGTGCTGGTTGTGCAGACAAGCAACGAGCAAGAGTCAGGGATTCATGGAGGCCTGAACCGATCTTCCAGCAAGCTTCTAAAGCCAGGCAATATGTGGTAGAATCAGATTCCTTACCAGAAGGCCCTCAGAGGCCACTGGATGAAACACTGAGGTTTGTAGTAATGTTTTATTTTGTATTTTAATATTCTTCTCTCCGCCCAGTCATATCACTCCTGTCTCCACATCCCTAGTGCTGGAAATAAATGTGTGTGACTCCCAAACACTGGGATTAAATATGTGAGCCACCACCACCTGGATCTGTTTCTGGATCGATCTTGGGTAACCCAGGGTAGCCTTGAATTCACAAAGACCCATCTGCCACTGTCTCCCGAGTCCTGGGATTAAAGGTGTGTGCCACCACTCCCCGGCCTCTAGTGACTTAGCTTTGCACTCTGATCCTCAGGCAAGTTTTACTTATTAAAATACAAATAAAATATCACTACTGAGGTTTCTCCTCTCTGATGACTCTAGTTTGTGTCAAGCTGACACAAAACTAGCCAGCACTGACGCCCACTGAGACTTGAGGGAGGTCATGGGTGTGGTAGGAAAGAACTCCCCAGGATTATCGGGGCCCAAATGTTTTGTCAGAAATCCAAGACGCCCACCATGGAGCTGCAGGCTTTAGTGGGTTTTTCTACTGGATTTCGTTCTTGTTTGCCTCAATCATTTTTTACTGGGGTCACGTTCCTCCCTTTCAGAATGAGAGTATCTCTCTGGACCATTGTATACTGGAAGGATGTAGCTGGTGTTTGACTTCATGAATGCAGAGTGAAGAGTTTGTCTTTAATCTCAGAAGAGACTTTGGACTTTGGAGGAGTGTCGGGAAAGCTAGAGCCTACAGGGAAATTGACATGTTTTGGATAATGAAATGAATATGAGACTAACTGTAAAAGCCCAGGGTAGAATACCATGGACTTAAACGTTGGGGTGAGTTCAGTGTGGTGGCCCACGCCTTTAATACCTCCACTCAGAAGCAGAGGCTGGTGGATCTCTGTGAGTTCAAGGTCAGCCTGGTCTACATATCCAGTTCCAGATCAGCCAGAGCTACATAGTTAGATTTTGCTTCAAAAATAAATAAGTGAATAGAATGTTTGGACGTTAGGTTGACAATGGGTGAGCTAGCGATGGTTATGTGTTTCACTGTAACTTAACTGGCGAGAATCACCTAAAAGACACGAGAAGGAGGCAGGGGAGTGGGGGAGGGAGGACAGTGCTTCCAGAGAGACCCCACTAGGGAGCACCATCACTGGCCTAGGATCCCAGACTAAATAGAAAGGAAAAAGTGAGCACCAGCCTTCCTTTTTCTCTGCTTCCTGACTGTAGATGAAATGTGACCAGTCACACCACCCCCTCCTGCTTCCCCAGAGGGGCCAGTCTCATTGTCTTGCCTTCCTTGCCTTGATGAACCCTCATACTGTGATCTGAATAAATCTTTCTTCTATTGGCTATTTTGTTACAAGAGAGCTGACTTTCTGCCTTAAAAGAATGTGTCATTTCTATCTTAGCAGTTGCTGCTATAAACTTTTGTAAGAAGGTAGATATGTATGGGGGTAGCATCATTTGGTTAAGATTTTTTTTTTGGTTTGGGTTTTGCTTTTACTTAAAAACATATTCCATGCAAGTGAGAGGGTTCAGCAGGTAAAGGTGCTTGCTACTAAGCCTGATGACCTGAGTTTGACCCCCAGAACCCACATGGTAGAAAGAACAAAACCCACTCCTATGACTTGTCCTCTGACAGCCACATATGGCACATGTGTGTCCACACATATATGCATGTAAGTAAGCATATAATAAATTTTAAAATTTCAAAATCATATTCAAATCACATTGCTTTGCCAAATTTGAAGTGTCCAATTTGATGCTAGTATTATTCGTGATTTTTTTGAGTACCAAATATAATATGTTAAATTGCAAAATAATAATAATAAGTTGGGGCCTATGGTTATGTTGTCCTCCTGAGAGTTTACATGTGCTTTGCTGGGCTGTTGTGACATCATCAATCACTTATCACTGTCACCAATCAGAGATTTAAGAGACTTCAATTTTGACTTCGGAGAATTCTTGACTTTAGCTAAAATAAGTAAACTTGTCCCAACTTAGTTCTTCCTCAGAACTCACAGGATAAGTGCTGGACGAGTGACTTCCTGTGTTTGTACTTTCCAATCCATGTGTTCTGACAGACCACAGGACAGCACAACCCTGGGACTGCACACCAGGAACAGACAGTAACGCTCTCGATAAATCCTCTTCTGCCTTTAACTCTTAACCTCTTGGTTCTGCCGTATGGTAAATCACAGAACTGTGGTAGCAGCATCCAGGGACCTGCAGGCATCTAAAATCAGAGAACAATCATTTATTCCAAAGGGAATTGGCACGGTAAAGACTTTGAAAACCAATGTCAACCACTGCCCATGTCCCAAACTAGCCTCTGGGTGCAGCACACTATTGTGTACCAAAGTATCACTGTTAAAATGCTACACCAAAAGTTGAGCCCCGTAGCAAAGGCCTATCATCCCAGATTCCTGAAGTAGGAGGGTCAGGAGTTCAAGACCAACTTGAGTAAGCAAGCCCTTGTCTCAAAAGAGAAAGAGGGGAGTCTATTTTGGTTCTTTTGTACTGTGGTTGTAGTTTGGTGGTAATGCATTTGCCTAGCATAAGTTAGGCCCTGGGTTTAGTCCTCAGAACCACGAAAAAAGAAATAGTGATAAATAAATAATAGACTGTGACTGGAAAGATGGCTTGGCTATTTAGAGTGCTTGCTGCTCAATCATGAGGACTGGAATTTGGGTCCCAGTACCCATGTTAGGTGGCTGATAAATTCATGTCACTCCAACTTCAAGATCCAAGGCTTTCTTTTTGCTTCCACAGGTGTGTGCATGCACACACGCATGTGCACACACACATACACACACAAATAAATACATAAATAAAGTAAAATAAGAAAGCATTTTTAAAAATGGATTGTCTTTGTAATTGAAGAACAGATGGCAGATCAGGATTTATATCTGGGAATGCAGGTTTTCATAATTAGGAGCCTTGTAACACAATCTTTAAAATATCCAGGAAATAGCTAAAACTTACTAAACGTATGAATAATTGGGAAAGTCACAGAAACTCTCAGTAGGAGAGAGAGAGAGAGACAACAGACAGAAACCCAGAGATGACCAGATGTCAACACTATTAGACAAGAACTTTTCATGCAGCCATTCTAACACGCTCCACGAATGAAAGCAACACTCATAGGAGCTGAGTGATGAGGTTGGATGGAGAGTTGTTGGGACCATTTGGAGTCCTGGCCTCCAGCTGCTCTTCCCCACTAGTGATCTTTACTTTCTTTCTGATTTGAGTTACTGAAAGCAGTGTCAAAGTTGTTTACCAGCTCTGCTTCACGAGCATGTGTTGCCTTGGCCTTGAGGATCAGAGAAAAGGTTTTCTCCTGTTGGCCCACCTGACTGGTGGGTATATAAGCCTCCGTGGTGCTATTGAATAAAGGGCTTCTTACCAGTGACTAGAGGTCCGTTTCTCTCTCTGTGTGTCTTTGTGTGTTTCAATGTCCAGCCCCTTGCCTGAAGCTCGTGAACTGTATGGTAGCGCATAGAGCACAGACNTGTTTACCAGCTCTGCTTCACGAGCATGTGTTGCCTTGGCCTTGAGGATCAGAGAAAAGGTTTTCTCCTGTTGGCCCACCTGACTGGTGGGTATATAAGCCTCCGTGGTGCTATTGAATAAAGGGCTTCTTACCAGTGACTAGAGGTCCGTTTCTCTCTCTGTGTGTCTTTGTGTGTTTCAATGTCCAGCCCCTTGCCTGAAGCTCGTGAACTGTATGGTAGCGCATAGAGCACAGACAGGCGTGCGCTGCAGAAAGTAAATGCATAATCACAGTAATAAACATACTATTGATGGAAAGCTTATATTTTTTTGTTTTTCAAGACAGGGTTTCTCAGTATCTATGGAGCCTGACTTGTAACTCACTCTGTAGACCAGGCTGGCCTTGAACTCACAGAGATCCACCTCTGCCTCCCAAGTGCAAACTTATATTTTTAAGTACTTCAAAAATGACAGAAATCACCTCTGAATGTGGGTGACCTTTGTGCGGCTTGGGCAGTCTGTGGAACCACTGGTTCATCCCTAGTGTGTGAACTGACTTTTTGGAGCCCATTCTCTAGGGAGGGATACCTTGCTCAGCCAAGATATGGGGGGAGGGCCCTGGTCCTGCCTCAGAGTGATGTGCCAGATTTTGTTGACTTCCCATGAGAAGCCTTACCCTCTCTGTGGAGTGAATGGGCAGTAGGTGGGGGAAGGAGGGGGAGAGGAAGGAGGAGAGGGAGTGGGAACTGGGATTGGTATGTAAAATGAAAAAAGGTTGTTTTGAAAAATAAATAATAAAATTTTAAAAAAATAAAAAACTTACTTTATAATTATAAAAATTA
Organism: Ellobius talpinus; assembly: GCA_001685095.1. Lineage (NCBI taxonomy): Eukaryota > Metazoa > Chordata > Mammalia > Rodentia > Cricetidae > Ellobius > Ellobius talpinus. The sequence goes on from LOJH01001985.1 coordinate 12,006, forward strand.
TGAATCAAAAATAACTATCAAAAATATATGAGATCTTTTAAATAAAACCAAAAATTTTATTGAATTTTCTCTTTTTAATTTTTTAAAAAATTTTCTATGTATAAGTGTTTTACCTGCGTGTGTGTGTACCATATGCATATAGTACTGCAGAGGGTGTTGGATCACCCTGAAACAGTGTGAACTGCCATGAGGGCGAGTGATGGGATTTGAACCCAGGTCCTGGGAGAACAGCCAGTTATCTTAACCACTGCACCTGCCCTGCCCACCCCACCCCTTTTGAGATGAGGTCTTGCTATGTAGTCTCTGTTGGCCTAGAACTCTTTAGATAAACAAAGCTGGCCTCAAACACAGATCTGAGTACTTCTGCCTCCCTAGTATTGAGATTAAAGGCGTGCACACCATGGTTAATCTGAAGAGCTTGTTTTTAAAAAGAACAGATTAGAAAATATAAGGGAAATACTCTGTTTATGGTGGGGAATATTTGATATCTTGATGATTTTAGTTTTCAAAAATGGGTTCTTAACAGAGTGAGTGTGCAGACACTTCAGAGGATGGTGCATCCCACAGGAGGGCCAGTCTGGACACTGTGCTGGCCAGAGCTTCATCGCTTAGCAGCGGCTCTATTATAAGTCTCCTCTAGTCAGAGAAAAGGAATGGCAAGCTTGTTCCTGCTTACCTGTTTAATAACAATGTATTAGCATTTTAAGGCTATATTTTTTAAGATAAATAAGAAATAAAAGAAACAGAAAAAATGTTTTTAAGATGCTAAAGTTGTAGTAAAAAGAACCAGTTTTTTGTCTTTTCTCACCCAGCCCAGCATGCACTCGCACGTGCACACACGTGCACACACACACACACACACAGCTCTGGAGGCTAACAAATTCTCACAGCTTACGTTATATAGAAAGTGTATGTAACATCCGTTCTAGTAGCCACACCTAAACCAAACATCACGGTCACAGGTTTTACTTATCTAGAATCTACAGCGTGGGGCTCTTCCTGTCTCTTTTTTGTACCCGCTGTTTCTGCTTTTATCCTGACTTTCTAAGGCAGGTACCAGCACCTCCAACTTCAGAAGAGAAAATTGTGACTCCGGAACGTTCATTTTCTTGTCTTGGCTCAATCACTAATAGTGGCTAAATCGGGACTAAAACCCAAGCCAGCACTGCAAAGGCCCGTGTTTCTTCCGCTCCAGCAGCGCCTCTCTTCTGAGGAACAGACTATGGAAAGAATGCCTCTGGCTCATCTCAGGGAATGGGATACTGTGTCAGTAGGAGGATTTCCTAGCCAAAAATCTCGGTGCCTGTGATGATTCATCTTTAGATCATGTTCCTTGAGAGTAGGGGAGGGTATCTGAAGCGGCTGGTTTTAGCATCTGAGAGTTGTAAGCAAGGTTCTCAAGGGAACCAGCCAACCAGGTGATGGGAATCTCAGAGGTCATGGCAACCACCTGTTTTCCATACAGCTAAAATGTCAGCCCTTGTTGAAACTCCCTTCCCACTGCCTAGTCAGGCATGGTAGCACATGCCTGTAATTCCAGTATTTGGGAGGCCGAGGCAGGAAATATCATGAGTTGAAGGCCAGCTATCTTTTTTTAAAGCCTGAGAGATTTAGAATACGTTTGATTCCGGTATTTCTTTGATTCAGGGCTTCTCACTGACCCTGAGGTCACAGCTTCAGCTAGACAAGTTGGCCAGTGAACTCCAGGGGTCTTGCCTGTCCCTAGTACTCTCCACATACCCCTATTTCTGCAATTTCAGCTTATAGACGAGGTTACAGATGCCCACTGCTATATCTGCTTTTATGTGGTTTATGGATCCAAACTCAGGTCCTCATAATGGCACAACCAGCACTTTGCCCATCAAGCCATCCCACGTTCCTACTAATGTATTCTTAAAAGACTTGGTCTATGACATTCTTTATTCTGTCATGATAAAACTTCACAAAATAGGCTGAAGGGTGACTCAGAAGTAAAGAGCACTTGTTGCCTTTGCAGAGAAACTAAGTTCAATTCCCAACACTCATATGGCAGCTCACAACTGTCTGTAACTCCAATCCCAGGGGATTCAGCACCCTCTCCTGGCCTCAGTGGGCACCAGGCATGCATGCAGTACACGTACATACATGAAGGCAAGACACTCATACACATAAGTAATATACATACATGCATATATACATGTATATATATACACATACATACATACATACATACATACAAAAACTTCATGAAACTGTTATTTGGGATGACCTGTATCCATGTTCCCAGTCTGTGGACATTCATATTTGGCTGCAGAATAAACCCTCTTACCTGCCCTTGAAAACAGCCCCGTGTTCACATGCTAACAGGCTCTACCACATTAAGGTGCTGTGTTCGCATGTTAACAGGCTCTACCACATACTTCTCTATTTCGCCATGAAACCTAATTGCATGGTTACAAACACCTTGATCTGAGACATTTTGTAGCTGTAGAATATTAGAACAAAATCTCATCAAACATAGCTGAAGTTTTGTTTATAGAAGAGTTAAGAATTACCTTACTAAATGTGACTAGAAGCTAATGTTTTTAGGAAATTGACTTAGAAGCTTCAAGGAAGCCAGGTTTGATGGCATATGCTTATAATCCCAGAAGTAAGGAGGCAGAGGCAAGAGGATTGCCATGAGTTTGAAGCCAGCCTTGACTACATAGCAAGTTGCAGGCCGGCCAGGGCTACTTCACAGTGAGACCTTGTCTTAAATGAGCAACTTTATTCCTGGAGCATGGCTCAGCAGTTAAAAGCAATTATTGCTCTCACAAGAGAATCTGGATTCGGTTCCCAGTGGCCACATCAGGCAAGTTACAACTTCCTGTAGCTCCAACTCCAGAGGCTCCGACACCCTTCTGGCCTCTATGGGCACCCAAACACATATGCACAAACTTGATTATTTTTATTTTTAAAATAAGGAAATTTAAGCCAAACAAAATGTTCTTTCTATCCTCTCCCCAACTTCCCTCCCTTGTCCCCCCCATGAAAATGCTAGTTAAATTGCCTTGTCCCAAATATGTAAGATATTATGATATAATTATTTATAGTTAAAACAATATAATGACATGAAAAAACTCATATTGTTTAAGATTTTTAAAAATTTTTTAGGCCAGGCATGATGGTGCATACCTTTAATTCCAGCACTTGGGAGGCAGAGGTAGGTGGGTCTTGAGATCCAGGCTAGCCTGGGCTACACAGGAAAACCCCTTTGTGTATGAGCGTGGGTATGGGTTTTCAAACATGAGTGCAGTGCCTTCCAAGGCCAGAAGAGGATCTTAGATCCCCTGGAGCTGGAGTTATAGGCATTTGTGAGTGTCCCAGAGGGGGTGATGGGAACACAGCTCAGGCCTCTGCCAGAGCAGTAAGTTCCTAATGACTGAGCCATCTCTCCTGGCCCAGAACATCTCATATTCAAGGCCAAGATTTTTTTTTCCATTTGATAGATAGGTGGAAAAAATCTCCTAGCATCTTTTTTTCAAGTCATCATAACTAATATTCTAAAGAATATTTGCTAACTTTGAATTGCAAATGAAAACTGAGCCTGTCAAAATGTGCGTCCAGCTGCGGGGTACTGCACACCACTTTCCCCCTGAAGAACTAGCCCCACGTTCTCATCCCCAGATGTGAGTGTCTGAAGGATCGGGCTTGTTCTGTTTTACTATTCCACTGGAGATAAGAAGGGTATCGTTTTATTCCGAAGAATAAATATGCCTATTAAATATAGCCTCCTCTGCATCAATCAGGAGATATTAGAACAAACATATCTGAAACACTGAAAATATCAGCAAAAGATGAAAAAGAAAGATGAAGCCAAGCATAGAAATCTCTTAGGCAGACATGTATTTATTTCACTATACATGTCATTCCCTGCTCCAAGACACGCGATGGCTCAGAGACTAACCGTCAATCATATTAAATGTCAAAGATGTGATCTTTCATAAGTGACATTCAAAATGAACTGGTCCAAAATCGTTCTTAAAGTCAGTTGTGTATGCTGTAACGTGCAGTATATCTCAGATCGGCAGCCACTCATACTGCATACGGCGCTCTCACTTCCAGGTCAGGATTTATGGGAGCCACCACGTGACCAGATCAGTTCTCCATGTCCAGCCTCCCACCTTTTCTGTTGCTCTGTGTTCTGAACGAGACTCCTGTCACACAGATAGTGTGGGCTAGGGTGGGAGAAATGGTTTACAGGAAAGAGCTCTCTTTGTCACTGGCTTCCAACCATAGCTCTTCCATTCACAGAGAAGCCACCTCTCCTCCCTTTGGTGGGTTTGTTATTGTGGCTGCTATTGTTTTTCTGGTTTGTTTTGCTAATTGGTTGATATTTTTTACAAGATTTCATGTATGTAGCTGAAAATAACCTTGAACGTCTGATTCCCTTGCCTCTGCTTCTTATGTCCTGGGATTACTGGGGCAACCACACCTGGTTTATTCAGTGCTGGGTTTCATTAAACCTGGTTTCATTCCTGCTAAGCAAGCACTCTACCAGCTGAGCTACATCCCCAGCCCCCAAAGAGAAATCTGAAAACGGATTGCAAGATATTAGAAGGCCTTATCATTCTGGATGAACGGAAGGTGCAAAGGGGACAAAGTCAAGATAAGACTAGCTTTAATGGTGAAGTTTCTGACACTGCCAGGAATCCTCTGGCTCACTAAGAGTTTGCCATTAATGAAGACAGATTGGCCAGGGCGTGGCCGAATGTGTGGTGAGAATCCCTATATTTATGTCGTCACCATTGACCATTAAAGTAACCTAGCTTTTTTTCTCCAGGACCTTCTCAAGGCTGCATCAAAAAAATATAAAATGTATGCGAAGCCCGGGGGTGGGAGTGGGGGGATTGACAACTGACATTCGGATCTGGGTCACAGGACTGACTGAAGCTTATAGGCACTGCTCCAGACCACAGTCACGTGGTGCAGACTCCATGTGTGCTGCTAAAGGAAATGCATTTTCGTCTCGCTTGTTCCATGTGAAAATGACACAGTTCTGAATTTTAAAACTGCCGAGTTCGAAAGAGAAGTCTGTTCTGTGCTGTTTTTCTCCTCGGGTCTAATCTGGCTGTCAGGAAGAAGGTTGGGGGTCAGGAACCCTCAATGGCTCACAGGAGTGGGAACCAGGGTTTCACACCAAAGCATGACTGTGCCTTCCTCAAACCTTGTAACAGTGAAACGAGAAGAAACAAAATGCAGAGGTCGGTCAGAGAGGGAGAGCAGTGTGGGAAGATCTATTCAAGCTTGATGTTCCCAGCGCTTTTAAAATCTGAGTGACAGTTCCTTCGTGTTCTCTGAGAATGTGTCGAAACATGCCCTTTCATAGAGGCTAATGCATTGCATAATCTTAGGTTTTTAAGGTTTCGCTTTTGGCAGGTGGTTCTCTGCTGCTGTCACCCCCGCTGCTCTGTTGGCAGTGTACTAAATAAATCTGTTTTTTGTTGTTGTTGTTACTGTTGTTGTTGTTTAAATGCATTAACTTTTTTAATGTATGAGCGGGTGCACATCCCCATGAGGACACATATGGAGGCCAGAGTCCAATGTGACATGTCCTCCTTGGTTTCTCTCCACCTGAACTCCTTGAAACAGATTCTCTCACTAAACCAGGGGCTCGCCTACTCAGTTTGATGGCTGACCAGCAAGGCTCTGGGATCTGTCTACCTCTGCCTCTTAGACGGCTCCCACGTACTAGGCTGTAGGTCCTGCGTGCCGTGTTCAGCTTTTACATCGGTGCTGGGGACCAGAAGTCGAGTCCTCTTACCCACAAGTCATCTCTCCAGCCCACATTTTACTAATCACATCTATAGACACAGTCGGAGTTTTCTGGTTTGATGACGTGAGCTTGTTTGAGCTAGAACCTGCCGTGAGTGGAGTCTGGAGGGCACCCGTGGGCATTTCCAGACACTTGAATCCCTCAACAAAGGTTTGTACAGAGATGAGTGGATAGTAGCAAAAGAAATAATTTATTAAGGGAGAAAGGCCCTTCCAAGGGTGGAAAAGAGGCTGGAGGAAGATCCAAGACCGAGTGTAGCTCTTTATAGGTCATTTGCAGATCGCCCTCCTCCCATATTTGCATAGCGCCGGATTTTCCTCACACATGCTCTGTTGCTTGGTCCTGGTTAGGGTGGGGGCGTCCATTCCTTTTCTCTGCTCCTGCTTTCTTCCCTATGCTGATCGGAATGGCTCTCTCTGCCCTACTTTCTCTCCACACCAGTGAGCCTGTGTGGGACTCGCTAGGAAGCAAGGTTGAGGATACAGAGAGAGGTGGGAAAGACAAGAACATAAATTTGTAGTTTGTGGGGATGGGATTAAAAAAAAAACTGTGGTCCCTCAGGCAAAGAGGTCATGTGCAAACATCTCAGGCCAGCTGCTGACTGAGTCCAGGATAATAATTAGAAATGCAAGTCTTAAGGGCTGGTGTGTCAGGGTGCTGTAAATAACCGTCCTCAAACCTTAGGGAGTGAAAGGATCATTCAGGTAGCGGCAATCTACAGTCGCCAGTCTTGGAGAGTCCCTCCCGTGGGGCTGGGGCAGGTGCAGCAGTCTGCAGCTGAGCAAGGAGTTGCGATGCTATTATTGTGTCTGTGAGAACTGTTAACTCCTCAGAGCAAAGGAAACAGCAACCCACCTCTTTCCTCTGTTTAAAGAAATTGTCAACTTCTGCGAAGTGTTTCATTATCATCTTTCCTCAAATAGCACCGAAGAGGCACAAAGACAGAACCAGCACCTGTAGTGGGGTTTCTCCTGCTGAGATGAAAACAGTGTCTAATTGCAGCGGACCTAAGAAAGTACCCCACCAAGTCCAGCCTGGGGGAGCAATGAGTTTAATGGCAGTTGCTTCCAGGAGCACAGCTGACTCAAGGCAGTTGTAATGAGTTAATACAGACTCTCTGGTCAGCAGGCAGGGAGAGGGACAGTGAAGAGGTAATAAAGACACTGGAATTCCAAGATAGCCAGCTTCTTCCTCACTCTCCTGACCTGAGACAAAAGGGTGACATCTTAAAACAAAGGCGTGTGGGATTATTCTCCAGTCAATAGGCCTCTTGCTAATGGACTGACTTGGATTTCAAGGCTGGATCAGGGCGTATTACACAGTAGTTGTGGACCAGTCGGCCACCCTGTCTTCAAACAGACCAACCTAAATTAGGGGAGGGAAATTCTTCAGAGACTTAAGAAGACAGAAGAGGCTGGGTTTTTGGCTTCCCAAGTCCCCCCTGTTTGTGGGGGGTGGGAGTCTTTCCTCTATGGGGCTGCTGTATGTGTGTGTTTCCTCTCCCTCAGCGAAAGCCTTTCTTCTACTCTTGATTCTGTCCGCTGCTGTACGTCGTGTTCAATATTTCCCTGCTGCTAACTATCAAACTTGAGGTTTTCCCTACCTTTTAATTCTTTAATTGGCAGAGAAAACAAACTCTATCAGGACCCTTAGATAGTAACAGCTACATCACCAAAAATGCTCCATCCCAGGATAGATGACAATTAACAAACCCACATGACTAGAGTCCTTCCTTTATACCCAGTCAACCGTCTATAGCCTATAAAATATAGAACCAGACCCCAGAACCACAGGGTGCAACTGGGATGCATGTAGTGGGTGGAATCTCAGATATGGCTCTGGTGACACCCCACTCTACTCCCTTCAAGGAAGGAATGCTAATAGACTCCTTATCATAGGCCTATCTGTTACTGCCTTGTTTTATTTTATGTGATGGCCACGGTATTCCAGAGTGTTAGCGCCTAGGGGTCTGCCTCCCCAGCGCTGGGATTACAAGCCCACATGACCACTCCTAGCTTTCCTATGTGGCTTCTGGGGATTGGAGTCAGGTTCTTCCTGTTGGCAACACAAGTCCCTTGCCAACCGAGCTCTCGTCCCAGCCCTCCTTCTGCTTTTATAGCTAAGGACAATAAAGCCCACAGAAGTCAGAGCTTGGGTGAGGGTTACCTGTTGGTAAGCCGAATGCTGTCTGAGAATCCAGAGATGCTGTTTTTCCCAGACCATTATTTTTAATGATCTGGTGAGTAGAGATGAGAATTCCCTGCCAGTGTGTACCAGCTAATCCTCGAGGTGGAGCTGTCATCTCTGCTTAATCCCCACAGCTGACAACGACACTCGCAGTGGCTGACCAGCCACCAACACTTTCTCTTGTTATCTACCACCCATGTGAAGGATGTGGTTCTAGGGCTCTGTTCTCGGGAAATGGGAAACTGTACAAATTGCACGTGCTATGTGGCTGAGCGGCACAACAAAGTGTTTGCCTGGAGGGCATGCTCATGTACACCATACGTTTGAGACTAGCAGACTGCAGTAAAGAAACCAAAGTAAACTCTGAACCATGCACCTAATGGTGTGAGGGACTGCCTTGATGGTTAGTTACTGGGGTCTCCCTTCTCTCTTACGCGCTCTCTCCTTCTCCTTCATTGTAAGTGAGGGGTCCATCCTCAATAACTTCTAAGTCTGCTAATCTCTCACTGCCTAATAGCCATGATTGGAAAGAAGTGTGACTACTTGGTCTCAGAACTGGATAGAACTAAATTTACTTTTATGATCTGGCTCTTAGAGCTAAGTACATATCTTTTCTGAGCATTCATCTCCTCAATTTTGAGATAAGAACCAAGACAAATGCTTCATTAACTCTAGGGACCCAGTATTGCACATCTGTGTAATTCTGAGGTTCAGATGAGATGATTCCTTGAGTCCAAAGACCAGCCTAGACAATGCAGTGTCTCAAATAAATAAATAAATAAATAAAATTTTTTAGCTACAAAGCAAGCTGGATGTAGTAATCCCAGAATAAGGAAACCGAGGCAGGGGATTGTGAGTTTGAAGCCAACTTGAACTCTCTAGTGAGACCCTATCTTTAAAAAAATCCAAATGAATAAAATTCAAATAAAAAACAAATATTTCACATGATAAAAAATGATTAAATGAAACAGAACGCATGAGAGTTTTTTAATAATTTATTTTATTTTATGAGCATTGGTGTGGGGGTGTCAGATCCCCTGGAATTTGAGCTACAGGCAGTTCTGAGCTGCCATGGGGGTGCTGGTAACTGAACCTGAGTCCTCTGCTGAGTCATCTCTCCAACAAGAGCTCTTAACACACAGTAGGCATCCAGCGAAGAGGTCCATGAAGTTTGATCCCAGCTACACACGGCTTAAATAATGAAAATTTCTCATGTTGGTAGATGAACTTGAAAATATGCTCAGCACATCAGGCTTTGATGAGTAATTCATAAACACTGTCAACTTGTTCGGGGTGGTGGTAGGGAAAGATCAAAAGCAGGAAGCACCTTGAATATTTCATGAGGGAACTAACAGCCTTTGAGAAGGTTCTTTCAACTGGATAAAGTTTTTTTTTAATTTAGTTTGCTTATTCATGTAGTAGAACTTTTAGAACTAGACCAGCTTTTTCCCCCCACATTCCTGCTTCTAAAAAGTGTGGTAGTGAGCACAGACCATTTATGTATTTAGTCATAGAAACATCACCTATGTACCCCAAAGCTTTTACTATCTGGCCAGGAAGTCATAATGTCTTCAACAGATACTGAGCAGGTGATGATGCTGGACCACTAGACACTAAAATTAAGCACTGAAGGGTGTCTGCACAGAGAAGCACACACGGGAGAGACACAAACAAGCCAGCACAATGTGATAAGTACTATGAGAATGTGGGCAGGAGGCCCGGAGAGAAAGGAATTATCTGGGGACAGTTTCCAAGGGGCACTAACACTTAATGGCATTCTTAGCAAGTGAGCAGGAGTGAGCCAGGAAAACACTGGGACATTCAGACCATATGATAGCTCTGCAAGGTCGTGGCGAGAGGAGACAGAGGACACACTTGAAACTACAAATAGCCAGAAGTAGCGCAAATGAGAGCTGAGGAGAAGCAGATAAAGCAGGCAACCAAAAGACAGACCATAGGTGGCCAGAGATCCACTAAGAAGCCTTCTGTACAAAATGATGATGGTGATGATAATTCGGAAACAAACAAAAAAAGACCAAATGCCTAGAACAGTGGTCATCATCAGAAGAAAACAAAGAGCAAAAGTAGCTGACTTTTGCCCTTGACTGCTTTATGGGGTTCCCTGGGCATTTAGGACAGGATTGTGGGTAGGGATAAATACACCTCCCTGCTGAGGAAGGCTTTGGGGTGTCATATAGGTATGGCACAGACCATGGACTCAAGCAACTCAAGGAGCTGTGTTCCAGTGATGTGAAAGGAACAGTAGGGTCATAGGAACTAATGAGCTTTAAAGAACAGACTGTCACCCTATGAGCTGCCTTCTAGACTGGGGGCCCCAAATTCAGTAAGAAAACCGGGCAGGTGTCACCGTCTTCTGACCACTTCATGTGAGGGAAGCAAAACCAGAAAGAGGTTTGTGTTCCAGTATCTTGGGGTCTTCTTAGAGTTGTGGGCTGGGACACAAATTGATCTAAATGCTTTAAGGAGGCAACTGTACCAGAGCCCTATTGAGAGGAGTTGGGGGCCAGAGATAGGTGCTGAAGCTGTCAGACATGAATACAAGTAGATGTTGTTCTGGTTTGGGGTTTGAGGGGACTGTTTGTTTTCTTGTTTGTTTGTTTCTTTGTTTGAGACAGAAAATACATATAGCCTGGGATAGCCTTGAACTCATAATCCTACTGCCTCAACCTCCCTGGTCCTGGGATTCCAGATGTGTCTTTCTATTGCTTTGAAAAAAGAGGAAACATCATGATCAAAGGCAACTTGGGGAGGAAAGGATTTCTTTCACTCACAGTTCCATATAACAGTTCATCATCTGAAGCAATGAGGACAGGAGCTCAGATAGTACAGGAACCTAGAGTCAGGAGCTGACGTAGAAACCATAGAGGGGAGCTGCTTACTGGCTTGCTTATCAGGGCTCACTCAGCCTGCTTTCTTACAGCATCCAGGACCACCAGCCCAGGGATGGAACCACCCACAATGGCCTGGGCCTTCCCCCATCAATACCTAACTAGGAAAATGCCCTACAGGCTTGCCTACAGTCAGATCTTACAGAGTTTAACCTTAACTGAGGTTCCCTCTTCCCAGATGACTTTAACTTGGTTCAAGTTGAGACAAAACTATCCAGCACAGGATGCATGCCATTATGCCCAGTTTGAGTATTTATTTCAATATAAGAGAGTAAATTGGTGTTAATCTTGGTTGTCAACTTGAATGGGTTTAGATCAAATAAAAGACACACCTCTGGGAGGGTCTGGGAGGATATTTCCTGGAAGAATTAGCTGAGCGGGAGGACTCTCCCACAGAGTAGGCTACATCTTCCAGAGTTGGCCCAGATCTAGGGATGGGTGAAGGCAAGCAGTGCTGTTTAATTGCCCACCTCTGTTCCTTGCTGGTAAGTGTGTCTACTCTGCTGCTGCCACTGCTGCTGTCAGCCTTTCCCAGTACTGGAGCCCAGCTTTATCAGTCTTCTAACACAGAAGACTGATAAAGTTCTTCAGGAATCCTCCGGGCCTTCAACGCCAAATTGAGACTGCCAAGGCATCTAGTTTGGTGAACTGTGCAGCCACTTGGTTCTTTGCCTCCCTGGTGCACAGACAGCCATTGTTGGACAACCCAGACTGGGTCATGTACACCAACCCAACGTATGCCTTTTGTAATATTCATTCTGTCCATTCTGCTCCTTTAGAACCTCAAACAATCTCAGTAGATAAAAACAAGATGGTTCAAACATACACAATTTAGTGTGAGAATTGAAAATACTAGAAGTAAGCCAAGTAATAGTGGTGCTCGCCTTTAACCCCAGAATTTGGTAGGCAGAGACAGGTGAATCTCTGTGAGTTCAAGACCAGTCTGGTTTACAATGCTAGTTCCAGGACAACCAGGGCTACATAGAGAAACCCTGTCTTGAAAAATAAAAAAAGAAATTAAACACCAGAAGCAAAATCTAACCAACACTACAAGATGTCTTTTTTTTTTATTCAGATGGTTGCTTGGCATTATAATGTGAGAAACTCAACTCTGGGTAAAGTTGAGGTCTTGGCATCCCAAGATTTAAAACAGGAAGAGGAGAACATCATACCAAAGAAAACTGCTCAATAGGTGAGGTTGTGAGTGAAGAGCGTTGTCTGGCTACTGTTATTAAATATGGACAGGCAGTTCAATGCCAGAGTCTACGCTCTATGTAAAACACACATGGTTCTAACAACTGTTGGTGGCAAACGTTCCCTTCCTGTGGATGAGGATACCAGGGGTAATCCAACTTGGTAGTAAAAGAGATGTGGTCAGATTCTGAGTTCTGCCTTTACATGGTGTAACTGCTGCCAGTAGTGAGATCAGCAGATCTTTTCAGTTTCCAGAATTTGCCATGTTCTATGATTTTTAATGTTCCTGTTGCCCAGAATCCCCTCCATACTACCATTCTCCTGCCTCATAACTATTACAGCATTCCAACTGCCCACTAATGCACCTGTCTTCTTCCACTAAGCTCCATGAGGATGATTTGCCTATCTTATTAACCATGTTATCTCCAATAATTAGTATGATGTTCAACACATAACAGTTGCAAAATAGGTATGTGAATGAATGAATGAGTGAGTGAATGAATGAATGGGCAAACCAAAAAAGAAAGATGTTAGAATGAGTTCAGATGGGCAGAAACTTTAGTCAGCATCTAGAAATCAGTTCTCTCTATTATAGAAGAGAGCAAGGATCACGTCTGGGATAGCCACCCATTTTGAGGGCCTAGGACAAAAACTGGATGGGCAGCAAAAGGTATTATGATGGTTCAGCGTGCCCAAGGGACCAAGAAAAGTCACATATAAAAAGAGACTTATAAGTGAGGTGGGAATTTAGCTCTAATGACTAAGACTCCTCCACGTGGAAGGGTACTAGATGTCATTAAAAGCTCCACACCTGATAGTTAGTAAATGTCCCTTTCCCTGGGAAGGTGGTTCATGACGTGTCCTGAAACCCCATCCTGTACACTTAGGAATCTTCCTGTATGCCCCTGATATTAGTAATTAGGGACAGAAAGAGGGTGGTGATCAGTAAGAGAAACCATACAGAGGTTTGCAGTGTTAGCTTTATCTAATTAAGCCAGAATGCTAAAGAACATGAGGATAAAACTTGAAGCATCATCAGTCTGAAGGTCTCCAGCAAAGATTAAGGTGATCCTGTTAACTTTGTCTTCCACCTGTAGCTTCAGCACCTGCTCCCCATTAATGAGGTCTCCGAGCTTCAGTTTCCACGGCTACACGTGGTGCGATACAAACACAGAACCTTGGACAGGCCTAGCATGCAGTGGAGTCACCAAGTACTACCTGTTGTAAGTACCCTGTGAGGCACCAGGATCCAGGCTTCGGCAAACGAGTCTGGGATCCAATGTCTAAAGGGGGTGTGTGCCACTCCTGGGCCTGTTCCTCCTCATCCCACCACACACATACCTGCTCAAACAGCTGTAGACCCTCGGAAGTGTAAAGGACATTCTGCAAGTAAAGGACATTCTGCTAACCATCTGCTAAGGGGCCTCTAGACCTCTGAGAATGTGTGCCACACACTAACTTTTTAAAGACACACATCCACATGTGTGAACTAATTCCAAAATTAGAGCCAGGGCATCAAGGACCATGTTTTGTTGGGAATCTCTCAAAGCGTAGTATTTTTTGTTTGTTTGTTTTGTTTTGTTTTTTGAGACAGGGTTTCTCTGTGTAGCCCTAGCTTCCCTGGAACTCACTCTGTAGAGCAGGCTGGCCTTGAACTCACAGAGATCCGCCTGCCTCTGCCTCCCTAGTGCTGGGATTAAAGGTATGCGTCACCACTGCCCAGCATGCATATTAGTTCTTAAAGCCTCCATGCATTAGGATCATCTGGAATCCATCTTTCAAGAAACAACTCCCACATGCCAGTCTGAGCCGCAGTGGGTGGCTTTCAACTCTCAACTTCGGCTGCACTCTAAGGTCATCTGGATGATGCTGTGCTTTCTGTTTAGGTTCTGTTTGTTGTTTGAACTCAGGTGCTTAGGCTGTACCACTAAGATTTCTATTTAATTGGTCTGGAAAGGAGGCTATGTCAATAGCTTGAAAGATCTTCCCTGCTTTATTGATTTTCTTTGAATGCAGACAGGATGAGAAGCAGGGTGCTGTGTAGGGAGGGTTATCACGATAGTTCAGATAGATTCTCAGCAAGGAACGGCTTTGTGGAGGGCATCATGAAGCACCCTTGCCTGTGGTTACAACAAAATTGGCACAAATAACAGATGCGGTCCGTCCATCCAGAAAGGGATGTACTAGCAACACACTGTGATTGTCTTGGGACCATGTATGTTAATGTGTATTTTCCATTCCCTCTCCTTGAAATTTCCTTGTTTCTAGCTCTATTTGCATAAGGACAAGAACCAGATTGAAGCATTCGTAGGGGCATGATTTGTGCTCTAACTTTACTCGGGGGTTAACTATTCTAAATATGTACTCTCAGACAGACATTGCAATGGGAGTAGAATATTTATTCCCTGTTCCTTTTTGGCAGACGAGTGCATATGTATATATGTATGCATGTTCACATGTGTGCATGTGTTTTGAATGTGTGTGTGCACTTGTTTGTTTGTGTGCATGTTTGGGGGTACACATATATGCAGGTGTGTGCATGAGCATCTGTGCACACACATGTGAAGGTTAGAGAACAACCTCAGGCGTCATACCTCAGGTGCCCCCCATCTTTCACTAGAGGACCCCTCGTGGTGTGGAAATTTGTCAAGTAGGCTAGACTAGCCTGCCCAGAAGTTTCCAGGATCTGTCTGAGCTGTTCTGCCTCCTACCTCGCCATCACTGCAATTACAAGCTAACACCACTGTCCTGGGTTTTCACATGGCTATTGAAGGTCTGCACTCGGGCCCTTGAGCTTACAAAGTAAGGGCTTTCCCAACTGCATCCCCTCCTGAGCCCATTTCTTGTGAAATCTGTGAAAAAGGCACAAGACTAGAGGAATTCTATGCTTTTAGTGAGCACTCTGGGCTCTGCCCATAGGATTAGCAGAGGGAAGGTTTGAGAAGCAATGGGATCATTTGAAATGGGACACTCTGGCTTGTCTTGCTTTCTGATCCTAGGCAGCTGGAGCATCTTGGCTAATCTCAAATGCTAGAAATAATGTGCTATTTGTCACTTCAGTCCCAGCCAAGGGTCACACAGATGCTAAAATAAATTCTAAAAGCCGTTTTCATGAGTGGCTTAACTTTATTGACATGAGAACTCAAAGACTTTCTCGTCCATGTCTTCTGAAGCTTTGAGTCAGTTTGGTGGCAGACAGAGTGAATTAGGGGGGATGTGTGTTGGCACAGACCAGGAGCTTGTTGTTATTCTGCATCATCAGGAATCCGGTTTAATTTTAACCTGGTGGCCTGCATAGTGCATTTGCTAGGAAACAAGCCTAGGGCTCACTGGCTGACAAGCCTTTGGCAGCCCACAAGAACAGCATCTTTAGAAAGCACACAAGGGACCTAGTGCTGCAGTGTGTCAGGCATTGTGAGTGTGGGTCAGAGACACTGCGGTGCCAAGAGTGGCATCCCATGACAAAAACAGCAGCAGAAGCTCAGGGCACACAGGCGTCACTCCCAGGAGTGCAGCATGGCCCCTCAGTATTGGTAGGACCTCACAAGAAGCCACATAAGGAGAACAGTGATCAGGACAACTGTGAAGTTGAGGAATAGCTCCTGGGTAGACCGCTCCATCTTCTGAGTTGCTGGGTGAGAACTCCAGGCAGACTTCTGAGAGCACACCAAGGGCCTCCGGCTTAGCCTTGCTTCCTAACAAAGTAAGAGAGACAACACGGTAGGTAAGGGAACATGCCTGGAAGCTGCCCAGCCTTCCTTCAGAGGAAAATGAATTGCTGTGGAAGAGGAAAGCGTTTGTGATGACTTGCTCCATCCTTACCCCCAAACGTTTACATTGACATCCTAGTCCCCAATACCTAAGAATGTGACTGTTTAGAGTCAGGGTCTTCAAGATGTAATTACGTTAATATGAGGTCACTGCCATAGGTAGCTTCAGCATCAACTTGATCTAAACCTAGAGTCACCCGGGAAGAAGGACTTCAACTGAATAATTCCTCCCATGTTAGGAGGCTCTCAGCTGCCTATAACTCTAGCTCTGGTGGAATCTGCTGCCTCTGGCCTCCTTGGGCACCTACACCTATGTACACATACCCCCACACAAACACATACACATAATTAAAAATAATAAAAGTAAACATTAAATAATAAAAATAAATCTTAAAAAAAGAAACAAAAAGGTAGTTGAGCAAGCCAGAGGAAGTAAGTCAGTTATCAGTGTTCCTGCATGGTCTCTGCATCAGTTTCTTCCTCCAAGTTCCTGCTGTGAGTGATTGCCATGGCTTTCCTTCTAGATGGACTATACCTATAAGCTAAAAATCTACCCTTCCACCTTAAATTGCTTCTGGTCAGTGTTTTACCACAGAAAGAGAAGCAAACTATATCAGTTACTAGTGAGCCCTAATTCAACATGATCAGTGTCTAAAGAAAAGAAGTTGAACACAGACCTTATAGAGGGAAGACACTGTGAAAACACAGAAATGATGGTCACTCTCAGTCCAAAGAAAAAGCCTTAAAGGAACCAGCCTTGCTGATACCCTGGTCTCCAACATCTGACCTCAGACTTCATTTGAAGTTAAGTGGCCACTCCTCTCTGAGGCTCCAGCCTGGCAGCTCACCTTGAAGATTTTGGACATGCCAGCCTTCACAATGATATGAGCCAATTTCTCAAATGCATACGTACATACATACATACATACACACACACAGAGAGGGGGCAGGAGAAGGAGAGAGGGAGAAAGAGAGCTGTGTTTCTCTGAAGAGCATGGATGAATACAGACAGCCTAGTTTCTCTTCCTGCTGCCATCCCAAGACCAATATTTTTAACCTGTGTTGATCACACTGTTTGGGGTGAGAAATAAAATATTACATTCTTCTCTCTTCATCTTCAGCATGTCTGTATACACATGTTAACTTTGCTATTTGGAATATCTCAAGCAGGGACACCAAAACAGAAAAATATATATATATAGCTTAGCGTTGCTCTTTCTTTGGATCACATTTAGGTGTAGGATAATATCATCCTTCTGATTTAAAGCTGCCCTAGGTCTTCATCCAACCCTGGTGAAAGGATAAAGCAATTCCAACAGCTGCATGGCTTCACACAAGCCTACCCTGGCATGAAGCCTGCAGGGGTCAACAAAAGTCCCTCGCACAGCAGGTACTCAGTCCAAAGAACAAGTGTTAGCCTCATGAGCATTTCTGTTTCAGCAAGGGCTTGTGCCAGCTATTTTTAGTCAAGCTCAGGATGTGCTTAGACTGTAAACATTTCAGAAAGCCGAGATGGTATCTTCAATGTGCAAACAGATTGGACACGCAGGAAAGTATACTCCAAGCCTGTAGGCAACACTGTCAACCAGATTATTAATTTTGGTGAAGTAGTGAAATTGATGCTTGGTTTATATGATCCAAACAAAATTTAGAACTTATGTATTTTAGATAATTTAAGTAGATATTATTATTGTAGGACAAAATTCTATCATGGAAGGAAAAAGTTTAGATGGAAAGGTTTGCAAAAGATCAAAGCTCAAGGGGCCAAAGCTTTGTAGCAAACTTTTGGCCTGACTGAATTACCTGTAATTGTTATACTTGTTGTATCATCAATGTACCAAATTATTAATTGCATAGATACTAGCAGAATAATCAACTTTTATTACATTTTGATAGTATAATATACAGGTTCATACTATATTATGCCAGTGAATGAATTATAGGATTTCATTGTAAAGTGTATCCAATGACGATTTATTTGTTTCATTTCCTTTAAATTCCTAACTTTTATTACATTTATTTATGTCTGTATTTGGGACAGGTACACTTGTGTGTCACAGTACACATGCAGAAGTCAGAGAACAACTTTAGAGAGTTGAACTCACATTATTGACCTGGGCAACACTTGCTTTTTTATCTGTTGAGCCATCTTGCCAGCCCCTCCCCCTTTTTCTCCTTATCCCTATTTCAACCCCGAGCATGATATAAACTGTCAATCACGAGTGAAAATCTTCACGCACAGTTCCCTGGAGCAGATAAGAAGCAGAAGAAAATGGGTGGGTAACAGAGGAGAACAGAATGTCCGTGAGTGTTCAGAGGAACAGGGGAGAGAGAGGGAAGCATGTTAGATGAAGAGCTTACAGCAAGGGAATCCTGAATATGGCCCCTAGAAAGAACTGGTCGCCAGCCATAGAACGGATGTGACTTGTGGTATTCACATATGTCTGAATGTTGTGGAGTAAAGAAAATACGTGACATACCCGAGCTACACTGTGCAAGATGGGTGGATCTCACAAGAAAGCAGTAAGAGGAAAGGAGGGTTTACAAGAGTATCAGAGAATGTGACTCCATTTACCCAAAGTCAAGAGCAGGGAGCTTAATGGTGTTGCTTAGGGACACAGACACAGGCTGTAAAACTTCAAAATAGAGGACGGACAAGCTCCACACTTGGGGACAGAGGCAGAAGGGAAATAATAGCAATGGACTTCTGGGGTTCTGCCAGTAATATGTTTCTTGGTAAGTGATAGCTATATTCCTGTTTCTTATAATTCATGTTTCAACTTCTTGCATCTTTTGCACTCTTCGCATTTTTTCCAGCCTCTCTGAATTGAGTGAACACACACTTCTCTTTCCTGTAGCTTAACCTTTGCTGCTTCTTGTACTTTGATGGCAACCTTAAATATTTGTTGTTTTGTGTATTTTTAAATAAAAAAACACCAATCCAATGAACTCCCAATGGGTGCAATTATATCAAGGTGTACGACAGCTGAAGGCTCGGTCTTACCTTCACACACATCCACAGTCTTTAGGAGGAATGGCAAAGTTAGACAGCTATTCAATCGCCACTGTACTATTTCTCCCCTATGAGCCCACCCAAGAGCTTTGGCTTCCTTTTATGCCTTCTCTAGGAGCCAAAATGGTTGTCCCATGTATGAACCTTACAAACCAGGAGGAAACTGTACAAGAAGCTTGACATTGGTTTTCTTCTGTGATGTTGGAAACAATATAAAATTAGAAAAAGAGAAAATAAATTATCAAAGAAAAACATGAATACATATTCACTTTATAGCTTAAGAAATGCCCTATATTATGATTACCTGTTCCATTGGGGAAATGTACTCATCAGTTAACATTTTTACTTGAAAATTACAGAGAGAGAGAGAGAGAGAGAGAGAGAGAGAGAGAGAGAGAGATTGCTAAGTATAAAATCCTTCTGTTACCTGAAGAGGGACCAGGATACACCCAGGCTGCTGTAGACTTCTCCTCTCTCTCCCCAACTCCAGCTGTCTTCACTGTTGTCTGAGCTCCTGGACTCTGGGCAGGGCCTAAAGTAGTCTGAGGGAGGTGGCAATCACCGTGATGTCACTGGTGAAACATCTCAAAGAGACAAGCTCCGGAGGTTCCAGCCTATTGGTGTTCAGGAGGACATGGCAATATGGTGAGGTGGCGGCTAAGGCTTTGCTCCCTTGGCTGCTGATTTGAATTAACTATGCAGGTTTTGTGAAACCTCTTGTTTCCAGCTCACTTTTGGTGCAATGCTGTGGGATTTAGATCCACCTTTTACCACTTTATAAAGGTCTTCACTCCATCTGAAGAGATGCAAGAGCCATAGAGCATTTTGAACAAATTGCTGCGTGGAGCTGACTTCACTACTCCACGCGTGAAACTATGAAAACGTGATTTCATTTCATCTCCCACTATCTTTGGCTGCTTGAAGCACGAGGCGCTCTCTGCCTTGCACCCACACTCCCCACACCGCACTCCAGAATTCCACAAATTCTTCAAAACTGACTTTCGTTCTAGCGATGGAAGCTAGACCCTGCCCCCACCCCATCACCTGCTACACAGAGCTGTCCCGCGAAGCCACGCACGCACGCACAGCCAGCTCATGCGTTCAGCTGGTTTCTCCCTAAACAGCCATGGAAGCCACAGCTTGTATCTGTGTCAGCTAAACTGGCACAGCAGTGAAACAGACAGCAAAACCCAGTGGTTAGGCTAACTGGGGATGGGAAGGAGACCTGCTCAAAACTCGTGACTAGACTAGACAGAATACCTAGAATATATCCTTTTGACTTCCTTTGTGCTGCGGATATTTTGCCTGCATGTAAGTGTGTGCACCACGTGTCTGCAGTACCCTGGGAGGCCGAAAGAGGTCCAGTCCCAGACAGTTGTGAGCCACTACGTGGGTACTGGGATTTGAACCCCAGACCAGTGGTAGAACATCCAGTGGTCTTAACCAGTGAGCCATCTCACTAGCCCAGAGAGTGGATCTTAAGGGAAAATAATGACACAGTTTTCAACCACAGACACTGACCCAAATCAGACAAGGGTGAGTGTGTAACAAATCAGATGTTGGGAGATAAGTGGAGTCTCTAATGTGTTTAAATGGACTTAGAAATCATTAATTAAGAAATTTACACATGATCCCAGTAATTGTGCGGCTCAGCAAATGCTGTCCTTAAAGATAATAGGATAAATCTCCCCTAATAGTTCCCAGTTAGGGGCAATAAAAAGAAGGCGTTCCCCGAAGGCAGCAGCAAACTCGGTTCCCTGCATACCTGTGTGCATGGTCAAGCCTTTCTCAGTACCCCCACCTCCCCAGAGGCACCAACAGAAGAAGGATTTTCCATTCCATTTTTTCATTTCAACAGAAGCCCATCGCAGGGTAATCTAATTACAACATTCTGTCGCCATTTGTCTTGTAAAACGATAGCTTGCTGAAGTGACAGATAGAGAATATTAATTATAGCACAATCGAACGTTGGCTGTAATCTGTTGCCATCTGGCAAGCCCTGCAACTGCAGTCAGATTTCTGTCTTTTACCTCCCTCCAAGCTCCTGCCAGATTGTTTCAAATGCTAGGGAATGTTGTCTTGGTCACCAAGCCGCAGCTGAACTTTTTCTATCCACTCAAAAATTATTATTTGTCCACTTAAAAAATAACACTTTCAATGTAGCATTTGTAAGAACATATAAATGTATAAGAAATTTAAATTCCCACTAATGTGGGCCTGGCAGTGGGTAAAGGCACTTCCTGCCAAGCCTGATGGCCTGAGTTCAATCCCCAGGGTCCACATGGTTGAAGGAGAGACCAGCTCCCATGTGCCCACACACAAATTCACACATATATTTTTAAAAATAATAAATGCTTTTAATCTCAGCACTTGGGAGGCAGAGGCAGGCAGAGGCCAGCCTGATCCATATAGTGAGCTCCAGAACAGTTAGGACTGCACAGAGAAACCCTGTCTTGAAAATAATAATAATAATAAGATGATGATGATGATGATGATAATTAAAATATAAATGTAAAATAATTTCAAGAAAAAATACCATTAATGTCACTATAGGTAAAAACCAATGCACTCGTGCTATGAACCTTCCTTCATGATACTGACTCTTATGGCTCATTGGCATTCCTCACTTATCAACTTCCTAGACAAACGCTGTTCCGCCTGTCAGCAGCAGGACAGAACTAAACAGTCTTTGACACTGTGTCTATGCCTCCTAATCTACAGTTTAGTCAAGGGCCAGCAATGTCATGGACTCTCAGTGGCCCTGAAGCTGTTCGTGTTTATCTGCCTCACCATTACCGCTCACCTGTTCATGGATAAAATACCATGTACTTTGGGATTCAGCCCTGAGCTCTTGTGCTCAGTTAGCTGTTAAGTTAGTTGGTTTTTCTTACTTCCCACGTCCATCCAGATTTTTGCAAAATGAAGAAATACACCAGCCCTGCGATGCTGCAAGACCATTCATTATGGGGAGATGCGCCCAGGCCTTCCTGAATGGCGATGAGCTCCTTGCACATGGCAGGGGTGAGCCACTCACCATTGCCTTGTCCTCTCTGGCTGTTCCTGAAGCCGCTGAGGAAGAGAGCAGCAGCCTTCCAGGACACCCTGGGCATGAAGACAAGTGACACCTGCTTCTCAAAGCCCCTCCCAGGGTCTGCTGCCATGATCATCCTGTAAGACCTACTCTTTAGGCACAGGGAGGTGGGGCTTATGATATACAGCTGGATCAAGGAGACAAGATTAGCTAATCTTCCTAGGGGCAGTCTCCGTAAGGGGACAATGTTCAGGATGTAAATCTCTAGGGGTGACAAGAAAACTATGATGGATATTCCCTGCATACCCTGTCAACACCTACTACACATGGACCCTAAAGGAAGGTTCTGACTTTTCTCTCTGGGTCTGAGGCTAGGATCCTTGGCATAGTGGTGCCCACGTCAACGGCACACATTCACTCTGGACTTCACATACTCAGGCTTCCTCCACGCGCTACAGCTAGCTCCTCAGACAGTTTCCGCCAGGGCAAAACAGGGAGAGTTCCCTGCTAAGGACAACATCACTATCCCGCTGTCACTCCTGAGAATGTTCCGCTGGTACGGAGTGAACAGTACTGCGTAGTGAACAGTACTGCATACAAGACCTTGATCTAAACATAAATCACAAGACAGAATAGGGCCAATGCCACAGAGAGAAGAAAATTAAGAAAGGATTACTTGCAATAACCCAATAAATTATGGAATCATAAGTGTTTATCAACAGATAAATGGATACAGAAGACAGGCTACCTTGCACCACGGAAGACTACTCAGACTTTAAAAAAAAACCTAGGGAGCCCTGTCAACTGTGACAACATGGAAAAACTGGAGAACACGGTGCTAAAGGAAGTAAGCTGAGCAGAGAGAAACAAGAATGTGTGCTGGGTATAACCGAAACCGAGCCAGTTCCCCACAAATGAATTCATAAAGCGGAGTGGAGTAGTGAGCTCAGAGGCTCTGGGGAGTGGGAGATGGTGGCTCGAGGGGACAGAGGGAATACGTGTTGTATCACGAGTGTTTGAGATCTACTCCGGAGCATGACGGATAGAGTGAGAACAGGATATGCAAAACTCCTGAGTGTGTTGGGATTTTCGAGAGAAACAGAACCAACTATATATAACTTCACATATATAGATATAGATGTTATACAAAGAGATGCACCTGCTTGTGCCAACTGCCTAAAAGCCCCCAAGAACTGGATGATGATGGGTTCACATCAGAAGGCTGAAGAAGCTGCAGTGAGAACGGCAGCGATGCCCACACATACTCAGGAAGAGCAGAAGCTGCACATGTGTGTGCACTGGCTTCCTTGTCTGTACCACTCACCTTTAGAACAGACCATCTCCCGTGTCACTATCCGCCCATCACTCCTCTCTGACACGCCCTCCACAGAAACACCCATAGGTGTCATCCACCAATCCTAGACATCTCTCAGCCTAGGCAAGGCAGCAACCAGGACCAACCACCACAGAGAGGAAGTCTCAAGTGCTCTCCCTACAAAAAGCACTTTTCAGAGCCAGGTATAATGATGTACACCTTTAGTCCCAGCACTTGGGAGGCAAAGACAGACAGATCTCTGAGTTCAAGGCCATCCTGGTCTATAGAGCCAAGTTCTAGGGCTACACAGAGAAACCCTGTCTTGAAAAAACCAACCAAAAAATATTTTTTTCATTGATGGATATGTTCATCAGCTTGGTATAATTATTCTATCCTGGATCTTGATATTATTTTGCACCCTATAAAAATATGTAATTATACATTGTCAGTTTACAATAAAACTTTTAAAAATTAAAGAGAGAAAAGTTCAAAGTCAGGGATGGTAGCATATGCCTGTAATCCCAGCATTAGTAGGGTGGAGGAAGGAGGAGCTGGAGTTCAAGGGTAACCTCTGATACATAGTGATTTTGAAGCCAACCTGAAGTACATACAATCCTGTCTCAAAATCTCAAAAGATAAAAGAGACAAAGAGATGGGAAAGAGGGGGAGGTGGGAGGAAAGGAGCAAGGTGCAGTGCTGGATGGAGAAAGAGCTATAGGCAACGGCTCTAGAATGCTTTACCCTTCAACATTTAGCCTCAACAGTGTGCAACATTGACTCGGAGAGACAATCCCTATATGTGTGTGTCATCTTGCAGACCTCAGGGTATCCACGGACCCAGCAATGTAATATCCTTTCATTGATGTGTCTTGGCATCTGGCAGAAGCAGTAATACTTATTAGCACTCATCTGAAGTTCATACAAATTCAAGAGCAGACAGCCACTGAGAGAGGCCAAAGCTAAGAACGGGAACAGCAGCGCTAGCTCCTGAGCACATGTGAGTTCTGGAACTATAGGGAACATTCTAGGGATGAGATCTTGCATAAGGGGTGGAAGCAAGAGGCAGAAAATGATGTGTGAGTCTTCTTTATAACAACCTGAGTCAGTGAGGTTACACCAATTAACATCATTTGACTTAGAACCAATTAAATTTCTTTTCCCTAGAACAAGTATTTTTTGCTCCATAATAAGATTATGTAAACAAATTACTTTCTCTTAGCACATTGAACAGCTTCTTGGGAGTAAAAAGCAGCCAAAACGTGTTTACTACTAAGCTAATACCATCTGCCCACCAAACTTTCCTGGATTTCAGATTGGCTTTGTTCTTTTTCTGATGGAAAGTGAGAATTCAGCAGAACTTTGATGTGATGTTATTGAACAGTTCTGGGAGGTTCTAGCCAGATACGCCTACTGGAAATATCCTGTTCTTTATTGAATTTAATCCACAAAATTTTACAGGCTCCCTTCTGAGAATTTGCTAGTCCTAATAACACAATTGCAGGTTCAGCAAGAATAGTGGAGATCAGGCAAACTCATTTGTTCCTGTGAAAGAATTCATTTGGCTTCAGTCTTTAGCTGGTAAGGCTGAGAGAACACTCGCCATGAGTCATGAAAATCTCTGTTCCCTGAAGGTAAGAAGAAACCAAATCGCCCAGTTGCAAAGCTGCAGAAGAACCGTCTCAGGATACAAGCTACAGGCTGCATTTCCTTTTGGCCTAGGGGTAGGTCGTCTCCAAGAGCAACAGGATACATGCTCAATAAGCCAGAGAGTAACCTAACTTTCTACACCTTTACAGTAAGAGCAAACATGGAATTGCTGCCAGCTACTAATATTGAATTAATATTAACTAATAAGAATTCGGGGAGTTTATCCCAAAGAGTTGGGTCAGACATACTCTAGCTTGCATTGCACTGATTTTTGTCTCCTTTAGCCATTGTCAAGCAGAACCTACCAATAAACACACACACACACACACACACACACACACACACCACTAATCGCATCTGTGCTGTCATGGAGCTCACTGTGTTAACAAACATCGAATCAGCTAATATTATCTTCCTCTTTCCTAGTCTGCTTCTCATTTGCTAGATGTTACAGCATTTTGCAGGCATGTGAATCAGTCTTCTACTGTTCCCACTAAAGACCAATGTGTACACCAGACCACCCCACTGTACCCTCTGTGGACAGATAGATCTGCCTATCAAACATCCCCTTCATTTGCTTTGGGTATAACCTAAGCCTACAAAGTGCCCTTCCTCAAGCTCCACCTTTGATGGGCCCCGCAGCTTTGGAAGAGTGGAGTTATCAAAGTTACCATTACTTCTGGATACACCAAGGGGTGGGAATGCGAAAACACGCCTCTCTCCGTGGCCGCACCCTATGGAGCAGTATTGCATTAGTTAGGTTCTGTAGATAACCTCTAAAAGGTGTTTGAAGGGATTTATTATGGGACTTGGTTCCAATGACTCTAGAGACCAAGATATCTCACAATATGCTATCTATGAGCTGGAAAACAAGGAAAGCTGGACGTGTGATTCTGACTGAGTAGGAAGGCCTGAGAACCAAAAAAGCCAATTTGGGCCCAAGGATTAGAAAATCCAGAGACAGGAGAGCACAGGTACCCCTCCTCCGCCCTCCTGTTCTACTCAGAACCCCTATGGGTTGACAAAGACCATGTAAGCTGACGAAGGCAATCTTTTTATTTTAAGGTTTATTTTATTTATTAGGTATCTACAGTGTTTTGTCTGCATGTTTGCTTGCACACCAGAAGAGGGCATCATATCTCATTATAGATGGTATGAGCAACCATGTGGTTGTGGAAATTGAACTGAGGACCTGTGGAAGAGTAGGCAATGTTCTTAACCTCTGAGCCATCTCTCCAGCTCGAGGGTAATCTTCTTAATCAGTTCACCATGTCACATGGCTCAGAACCTCATCTCTTCATACTGCCCATGCTGCTTCCGTCGCCTCTCATGGTGTCTCCTGAGCAACTAGATTCCTCCTCTTTCTTTCTCTCTCTCTCTCCCCAGTAGTCCTGCCTATGCCTCCTGCCTAGTTATTGTCTGTTCAGCTCTTTATTAAACCAATCACAACAATGTCTTCATACAATGTACAAATATCCCACAACACACCAGCCCCCTAGCCTGATGCATAGCCATCCGGAGTATTAGGGAATGCTACCTTGCCTCTACTCCAGGGTCGGCCCAGACATGCGTTCATAAGGGAGTGCAGCAGAGAATACACAGAGGTAATGGACACCTCTAGCCTTCTCTCAGGATGAGCCTTTCCTCCCAAAACCAATTCTGTTCTGTTAGCACCTGAGACTGCACTCCAGAGTCAAGCTGAGACCTCACCACATCAGCATCCTTGGACAAACCAGGAAGCAATATCAGCGTCCTTGGACAAACTGGGAAGCATGCCACGTGTTCTGCCGGTGAACTTTCAACCGAGATCCAGGTTGAAACAGGCTCTCTGTTTTCCAGATGAAATGCACACTGTTTCGTATTTCTCTGGTTTCTCATAGCTCCCAGATTAGGTTCACAATCTTGCAAAGCAAGAGCCTACAGTGACCTATGTCTAGCCTCATTGCCCTCCTCTCAATAGTGCAACTTGCTCTTTCTCAGACTTTTTCATATTTGGTGCCACTCTCCCTGGTGAGATCGTCCTCTGTGCTCAACAGCGCCCATGGCGATCTGATGTTTAACAAATAGAGCTGATTTCAGGTGTCACATTCCCTGACCACTGGGGCCAGGATGGACAGTCCTCTGTGGCCTGTGCAGCTCTGAACACCACTGAGGTCACCACAGAATTAGCACCAATCTTCCTGACATCACCCCATCTTAGATTGGGACTGTGTCTCTCACCCCTGCAAATTAGTCATGTAACAACCCAGTGTAGAGTAAACCACCTCTAAAGCTATTATATAAATACATTTGAGGTGGCTGGAGACAGGGCTCAGTGGTTGAGAGCACTGGCTATTCTTCCAGAGGACTTGGGTTCAGTTCCCAGCACCCACATGGCAGCTCAAACCTGTCTGTAGCTCCAGTTCCAGGGGAATCCAACACTCTCACATTGATATACATGCAGGCAAAATACCAATGAACATAATATAAAAGTGAATACAGTAAAGTAAAAATAATAACTTATTCTTAAAAAAATACATGTATGAAAAAATGTATTAACTAACAACAGTCCAACTCTGGGGAGTTTGATTTTTGCATAAAATATTACAAGCTGCCTATGGTGGTTCATGCCTAAAATTCTAGGACTCAGAAGGTGAAGGCAGGAGGATCAGGATTTCAAAACCAGCCTTAGCTCCATAGTGAGTTCAAGGGCAGCTTGGAATACAAGAGACACTAACACACACACACACACACACACACACACACACACAGAGGAAAAAAAATAAAACTCTATCCAAAACCTTAGGGAGTAAGATGACTTTATAAAAACACCGTACTTGCTAAAATGTAGGAGACAGTACACAAACCAAACGGTTATTCAGGCAAGTAAAAAGACTGGTATGCTTAGGACAAAATAACTTTCTGAAGACTTTACACAGTTGAAGACCCTTGCTGAGAATGGAAGTCAGAAATCTCTGCTTATCAGCTGAAGTGGTGCCTCCATGTGGCAACAGAAAAACAGCATTTTTGAAATCCAAAATGTGATAATTTGATGAAAAATTAAAATTGTGCAAATCCATATTGTTCAAAGCTATTCATAATTGTACATCATAAAACTTAAAATTTTCATAACATTTGACCTCAGTCTTTTCTAAAGAGTTTCATACAAAAAGTCACCTTTTATAATAGAACATTCCTCAAGATCTTGAAGATAAAAGCTAAAACTTTTCAAAAATATAGTGATATTTCGTGAAGCATACAGTTTGCCAACTAAAATTAAAACCTTAATTTAACTGCCAGTGGTTTGACTTCATTATTTAAAGGGATTAGCCAGAATGAAAATGGCATCTGAGTCTGCATATGGTATTTTAACCACCTGAAAACTGCTGAAGCTTTTTTTTAAAAAAATAAAAACAAATGCCTAAAGTACCAATATATTAGCACACATTATAAGTCCTGGGGAAGTCTTCCAGTTATGCTGAAGGGAAAATAGAATAACTCTCAGCACAAAATGAACCCCTCTAGATGGCAAATATAAGAAAAAGGATGGCTGCAATCTATGATGAAATTCCCAGTTCCAGAATTCAGTGTTATATGCAGAGGCGAGAGTATGAAGAATTCAAGGAAGTTCTATTTTTCTTTGGGGGTTTCTATTGCTAGGTTTAAACTCTTCAGTGTTCACTCTGGGCTTTTTGGTTTATGATCTCTATAAGAAAGCTCCATAAAAACCAAAGTATGTATCATGGAAATGTTTATAGTGTATTCATGAGAGCTGCAAAGATAATATATACCCAAGTCTACAAACAGAATAGAAATTTGTTAACTTTCTAGAGATTTTTCCACTGAGCTACTCAATTTGTCCAGTGGATGAAGAAATAGGACAGCAAATTTACAAATACAGTAGACACTCAGGATATAAGCTTCTCAAATGCTTGCTTTTCGGTACATATGGGAGGCAATGTAATAATAACAATAACAATAATATAGCTATTAATAGTTTTGTCCCTTGTTACCTGTTTAAGTGCTTTATCCTAGCTCATGCAATCATGAAAACAGACACCATAGAGACAATGTTGTTGCTTCTTCCATTTGGAAAATAAGCAAACTGAGGCTCAGACCAACTAAACATCTGAGGACAGAATCATTTAATTAGTAAATGTCAGAGTTGGAATTCAAAACCAAGCAGTGTTCCACCATTACCTGCACGTTTAACCCTGTGGCATTCTGTTTCGGTAAGGTAAGCCAATGTAAACTATCCAGTTGTGTAACTGATATTTGTTAATTTGTTACATAAATTATGAGGTCAGTGTTAGGCCCCATAGTAGAGACCTTAGAACGAGACCAGTCAATCTTGGTCTCTAGGCCTATGGAAGCAGACTGTTTCTGCTTATGACTTATGTTATTATAGTGTTTGCTAAATGAAATGAAATAGATAAATTATAATACAACGTAACCCTGAGCAAAGTAGTCATTTTATGACTTAATGAGAGAAAGGGGTCGGGGGCGGGAGGACAAAGCAGTGGAGGTGTTGACTAGAATTTGTTTTCACAACAAGTAAGTGGTTTCTTTAAAATTTGGACATTTGAATGCATAGAATATATATCCTTAACCTAGATTTACAGTCCAGCTCAAAATTGTGTGACTCAAATGGTGTCTGACTTCTTTCAAACCAAACAGTATCTGCTTCAAAGACATGCTTCCATAGGTAATAATGTAAAGTCACATAAAGAAATCAAATGGCCTGATTTATCTCTCCCACCTGCATCTTCTATGTCACACATGCAGTTCTTTAAATAATTTATACCCTCTTCTTTAATTTAATCAAACATCCTATTTATCTGTTTAAATCCTTCCCTGATCACAGACTGACCCTCACCGGGTATTTAGCTCTTTATCTGTATAGCTCTTTAAGCAAGGTGAACACCTTGTCTATTCAAACTGAGTAGCAAGTCTTCACTGTAAAGGAGTTGATAAAGAGAACTTAGAATGTGATCGTGGTTTTCCCCACATGCAATCTCCATATGTAAATATCACTGGTATTTGAGTCATATACCTGTGTTTGAGTTTTTAAAGCTAACTCTTAACTACAGCGATTTCCTACTTTAAATAGCATAAACTATAGTATATAGGTTTGTTGAATCAAGATTCTGGCCAAAGGTCATGTGTGTGTGTGTGTGTGTGTACATATATAATAGTGATGAAAATTAACATCGCTTAATTTTCAAACCTCACTGAACTTCTTAGAAATTAGGGGGAAAGATGTATCATGACATATATGATATTATCCTGTGCATATTTTTATCATGAAGTGAAGATAGCACACTTTCCTGGCCCAATATTTTCCCATAAATTCAAAGTACAAGTTAGAAAACACCCAGTCTTGCCCATCCCACAGACGGCAATCCCACTACACGGATTCTCCATTCTTTAACTTTACCATTACATATGAAGACTATGCCAGTGTAATGCCTTCTTTTCTCTCTCTCTCTGTGCAGGCTGTTCTGAGAGCACCTTGTCTAAACCCCCACATAGGCTCACGGTTTCTCTCATGGTGCCCTGAAGTGAAAGGAAGGATGTGTCTGTACCTATAGATCCTAGGTCTAGGACTTACTCTTGAACTTCAAACAACCGCACTTTGACTAGAATGCCTTTTTTCTTGATCTTTAAAAAGAAGTTATTTAGGGCAAAGAGGGTGGCTTTTCAAGTAAAGGTGCTTGCCATGAAAGCATGGTAATCTGAATGTGATCCCTGGGACTCTCATAGAGGTGGAAGGAGAGGCTGACACTTGTCCTCTGACCTTTGTGGACATGCCACGGCATACCTGCCCATCAATATACATCATGCACACACACAATACATACATAAATTAAAACACCATTGTTATGTTATAATGGTATAAATATTAAAAGCCCAAATGCAGCATTCTACTAGAAATTCTTTAAGGTTAACATGTTGAGTTTTTTAAAACTTAATACCAAGAACATTAAATTCTAGGCACTATACAAGATAGGGAGGAGAGAGAGAGAGAGAGAGAGAGAGAGAGAGAGAGAGAGAGAGAGA
>LOJH01001986.1:8105-45841 GCA_001685095.1 Ellobius talpinus
CTCTCTCTCTCTCTCTCTCTCTCTCTCTGTCTCTCTCTCTCTCACACACACACAGACACACACACACACCACGAGAGAAGGAGATATTCACAATATAACTTCTTGAAAATCTGGCTTTGTCTTTGTTGACATTTAGAATATCTCCATAGAGTGTTGTTAATCTGGAGAAGGTAATACTTCTGAAATTGTCTGCCAATTCTGTGTATTGCATCTTGAAGGTAAAAAGACTTGAGGTTGTAGGTTTGGCCCAAGTTCCCATGGTGGTGTGGGAAGCCCTTTTGTATATGTGTTGCTTTTATTGGTTAATGGATAAAGCTCCTTTGGTCTACAGCAGGGCAGAATAGGGTAAGGCAGGAATTCCAAGCAGATAGAGAAGGAAAGAAGGCAGAGTCAGAGAGACACCATATAGCTGCTGAAGGAGTAATATGCCTGCATTGGTAAGCCACAGCCAAGTGTGATACATAGTTTAATAGAAATGGGTTAATTCAAGATGTAAGAGAAATCAGATGCCATGTAGCCACTGAAGAAGGAAGATGGGAGCCTCCAGCCAGAGCCTTACCAATAAACCATGAGCCTTGAGGTAACATATAAAATAATAAAAATGGGTTAATTTAAGATGTAAGAGCTAGTTAATAAAAAGACTAAGCTAATAGGCCAAGTAATGATGTTGAAATTAATATACTTTCTGTGTGATTATTCAGGTCTTGGGTGGCTGGGAATGAATGAGCAGCTTCCACCTACACCATGGGGGCTCTTGGTAGTACTCCTTTGGTCTGGTTCCTGGTTCACAAGGGGAAGGAGACCTTTAGTGGGCCAACCATTAGATAAATGGTCTTCCTTATTCCTTCTCTCTTTCCAGATCTCAAGAAAAAGCACACAGCCATGGTCACAATGGAAGCCCTCTCATCCCATAGGCTTCACAGGAAGTTGGTGCCCAGGTGGCAGAATAGAGTTAACAGAAAGAATCAGATTAACGATGGCATCCTTCTCTCTACTTCCTTTGTCATGTCTGGAAGCCACTTTACCCATGGACTTAAACTATTTTCAAGTTTTTAAGGTGTTTTAAAGTCTAGTTTAAGCCAGATTGAGTTATCACTTCATTTACTTGAATCAGAAAGTGTTCTAACAGATAAATTGGTAGATAGATGATAGGTAGGTAGCTTTCAACAATGACTCTATAACCTAAGAGATGTAGGGATTGATTCACTACAAACATGCATTATAGTCTTACCAACATCATGTACCTAATGTTTTCTAAGCTCTGGGTACTGCTCTTAGTATACTGGGCGAATTTATTTGAGTATCAGAAGAACTCGTCAGTGAGACTGACATCATCATCATCACTCCCCCCATGTTTGAGATGTAGAAATGGCATCACAAAGGATAAGTCACTTGGATAAGAGCATTTAGTTGTTGTATCAGTTATTTTCCTACTGCTGTGATAAAACACATGGCTAGGACAACTTAGAGCAAAGAGAGTTTATTTGGCCTTATGGTTCCAGGGGGTTAGAGTCCATGACAGAGACAGATGGCAAAAGAAACTGGATGCCCACTCACATCTTGAACCACAAGAAGAAAACAGAAAGAGAGAGAGAACTCAAAATGCCATGTACCTTTAAACTTTCAAAACCACCTCCTCTAGTGACACACTTCCTCCAGCAAAGCCACACCTCCTAAGCCTCCAGCAACAGCATCATCAACTAGGGTTCAAGCATTCAAATGCCATTAACATTATATGCATGTCAATACCACAATTAAAAAAATAAGGAAGCTATAAAAACACTTATCAGCCAATGACAGGGAAAAGCATTGAATGTTTCTATAGGGAACATTCTCATTCAAACCACTACAGTTTCAGAGGCCGAAACTGAGTAATGCTTCATTACTGAGCCATACTGCTTCATTACTGAGCCATACTGCCTCTGGATAAAGTGCCCACACCACCGACAGGGATGTGTTTCTCCCAGCCTGAAGTTTTCAGTGAGGATTGGATAACGAGGATGCTTTTAATCCTCAGCAAGGATCTAGAGGACAGCTCTCTGACACGGAGAGGCTGGCAGATGGATAGCATTTCTTTGGCAGAGTTGGAGGAATAGCATAACAGTGAGGTATTTGGATGACCTTAGTGAATTCCTGGCTTGCTGCTGCCTGACTGTGTGGTACCACCTGAAGGAGCCTTGCTTTCTTAAGTAGGAGGTGAAGGAAAGGAATGGTTGGCTTGCAGGTTTTCCATGCACTCAGCAAATAGTGTGCAGTGGGAAGACCACTGGCTGTAATGGATGACCACAGGCCTCTTGCATGAGATTTGAGAGATCTGGTAGTCAAAGGGCTGAAGGGATGGGGCACAACATCTTATTAAGACAGTAGAATAAATGCTGGGCTTTTTATTTATGTGAAGTAGCTTAAATAGGCCAAACTCCAAGAGACAGAAACTGGGATAGAGGATACCAGAAGTTACCCAGGGGAAAAGAGCATGGGGAGTAATTGTTAAAAGGGCATAGCACCTTTGTTTGGGATGAAATCTCTAGAAATAGATAATGGTTACACATACTATGTAATGTACCAAATGTCACTGGATTGTACACCTAAAAGTAGTTAAACTGGTAAATTTAATGTTACATGTGTATTAATACCAAAATTTAAAAAATAAAAATATAAAGCACTGATCAGTTTAGTGACAGTAAGAAATGATGATAACTGGTAATAAATGCCATGAGCATGAATTATTTTTTGGGGTTTTTTGTTTTGTTTTTTTTGAAGCAGGGTTTCTCTGTAGCTTTGGAGCGAGCATGAAATTTAAAATACATAAAATAATAAGATTATATTTTAGAATGCCTCTTACATGTTGTATCATAATTATTAGTTGTATAATAAAAAATGTTGAAGGAAACACAAGATATAAAGCAAATCAAAAGGTCATTCTTTGAGCGCCTTGGCATGTGAAAACCATACATCTCCACTCCTACTGTGGGCTTGTTCTGTGGTGGGAGGTTGTGACCTCACACGTTACCCAGAGGCTCATGGTTCATGGTGCTGAGCTCCCGGCAAAGCTCTCCATCAAGGTCCTGCTCAGTTCCCATCACCCCTCATTGCTCAACTGTATGTGTTATTAAGTAAATCTCAGCCTTAAAACCAAGAAGTATCTAATAGAAAAAAAAGTACATGACCTTCTGTGACTAAAAGTAGAAAAAAACCTAGCTGTAAACTTTTAAAGGAAAGAATATCTTTATAATAACAATAAAACCTTCCCAATCAAGCCTTTAAGAGGCAGGCTGCATTCCTATCTTTGCCTGGGGCCCATAACTATCCTCAGCTAATCTTTCTCTGACAGATAAAGAGCTGCTATATCCATTCTTATAGCTCAATTTTAAAACTTCATTCTGAGAAGTAGGGAGAGGGAGCCCTGGATGGGAATAAAGAATGAGTATTTGAGGGTAGGTAAGGGGCAGAGGGACATTGGATTAATTGGAAGCTCGGCTCACATATTTGCAGAATAGAAGTTTTTAGAACAACAAATCTAAGATTCAAGACCAGATAAATTTGTGAGACTCAGGTTCACACTTGTGTAATTTCTATGTAGGATTCCACACCCACTCTGGCCCAGCTCCCCAACAGGTAAACCACTCCAGGATGAGTAAGCAGCTGTCATGTGCTGTGGAGAGCATGGAGGAGATAAACAACTTAAAAGTGTTTGTGAGTCCCTGCAAGGAGTCCCCAGGAAATCAATGAAACCTTCTGCTCAAGAAACTTTTAAAGATAAGAAAGATATTTATCAGCTGGGGATGGCTTCTGGTTAGCTTCTGGTTAGCTCTGAAGTAGAGCTTGGAAAGAGCCATTGGGCCTTGGAGTGCTGTGTCTTCATGAACTTGACATGAACTATACTCAGTCTGGGTTGTGTTAGATCGCCCCTGGGGTGGGAGGTGCTGCCTGGCTCACATGGATGCTTCTCGGTGACTTGTTCCAGTATGTGTGGACAGGTGAGACACTCCTTCCTCACCAGAACTAGTTACATTCTCATACCACCCCCAGGAGTCTAAGGCGGGCACGTATCTATTTGGATTTGCACAGTTTGCGTGTTGGAAGGTATATAGATTCAGAAGCTGGAGACAACAATCCTTGGTCATTTGTGTAGGAACAGAAATTATCTGCTTGGGGATAAAGAGCTAAGAACATTTGATTAGTTCTTGTCATCTTTCTAGTGCTTATTTCTCATCCTTTTTTAAATTTATGGTTACACTTGACTTGTGTGATCAACATCATCATCCTTCCCCAAAAACGTTTTTATGTTTTAAACCAGCAGGTATTGGTTCTGTTACATACAACGTTTCAACTTAAATCTGGCATATGAGAGTGATATCTGTAGAGAAAACTATTAGGCTGACAGTTGTGACAGTTGTTACCTCAGAGAATGAGAGGTTCCTATGCCAGAGATGCCCAAGGTCTCCTCAGATACCTAAGAGGATCTGGAGAAATCACTGAAGGATCTTATCCATTGCTTTGACTTCTCTTCCCTGAAACCTCCACCCAGACATCCAGTTCATTCTCAAATCTTTTTTTGCTTTTGTTTCCGAAAATGGGTATCCAACTCCCTGTAACCTGTCATTATGTGCAGAGAGATACCCAAGTCAGCTTTCATCTTGTCACTGTGACCAAAGTACACGAGAAGACAGTTTAGGAAGGAAGATGGATTTTGGTTCATTGTTTCAGAGGGTTTAGCTCATGTCTTCAAAGGGTTTAGCTCATGGTTTCAGAAGGTTTAACTCATGGTTTCTTGCTTTTATGTATGTGGGCAGAACATCACAGCTGTGGAAGCCTGGGATAGAAGACGTTCTTATAGATAGGACTCAGAGAAAAGGGGAATATAGGAGAAACCAGTACAAGATATCACCAAGGACATGTCTCTAGTGACCAATTTCCTTCAACTAGGCTCCACCTCCCAAAGTTTCCACCACTCCATAATAAGGCCATCCACTGAAGTGTTTGCAAGATGAGCCTGTGGGGGACATTTTGTAATCAGATCATAACACTATCCTAAGCTATCAATGTCTTTGGATGACTGCACTAGGTTCCTGGGTAGTCTCTTCCTGTACTTGCAACCTGTTACTTTTCCATCTGGATCCACATGGCAGGTGGATTAATCTCATTGACATTTAAACTGCTCCTGATTAAAACATTCTGTATTAGGATGCAGCCTAAGTTACCATAGCAACAACAATAACAATAAAACCCTAAAACCAATACAATGGCTTAAGCAAAGGGAAATGAGTGTTTCATAACAAATTCTGTCTTGTTGCTCACCATACCCCAGGGTTGCTTCGTGCTGTTGGGGCTCAAGGCTGACTCTCTAGCCGTATTGTCATCACAGCAAGTGCAATGGGGGAAGCAGAAACAGGGAAACACATGGCAGATCTTATTAAGAGCAGAACTGGTCTCTTCTGCCCGCAGCTTATTAATTGACAAGACGTTAGTCATTTGACCATACATACATGCCAAGAAGGCTCTAACCATGTGGGCATGAAACTCAGAAGGCTATGATCTAAACAGAGGGGGAGGGTGGCTATAAGAAGCAGCCTGCAGCCCCTTCTGCCCTGTCCAATGACCACTGAAGCTAACAGAACGACAGACCTTTTCCCGTGGCCTCCCACGTCATCTGGTGTCACTCTTCTGTTTGCTCCAGAGCCTTTATGGAAGTTGTCTCTGTGCTGTTCCCACCGCGGTTCTTTGTTGTGTTGACTTTATGTGTATTTGCTTTGAACCTTGCCTCTGGCATTAGTTTGTACGTTTGCTCATTTGTTTATGTAACATCAGGGTCGAGCTTCCCGAGAGCAGGGGCTTTCTGTGGGTGCTTTATCACCACCTCGGTGTGGAGGGCAGACACAGCACCCACTCAGAAGCTGGCCAAAAGCACAACGGTCAACTTGGGACCGGGCACCTGATCCTAAGGGGAAGCTCTTCTCTCAAGCTGTGAAAATATTTGAATGTCCCCACTCTCTGTCTCTTCTTGGAGACCAGCCCTTTTCGGGATGAGTCCTGTGATCTCACCCTGGGACCAGGCTAATGTCACTTGTTCTATAGTCTTACCTGTAATTCCTATCTGTTTTCCATTGCTAAAATGGGTATAAAGTCTGTCTGCTGCTTATATCCCTGGAGATGTAGAAGGTGAGCGGATTGCCTAAAAGGAGAGAATTATTTATCGTGATGTGTTTAATACATGCAGGATGATTCTCAGACCAGCTTCAACGAACAGATCTGTACCTCACACAGCCCCCTACTACGTCCCTGCTTCCTGAAGGGATGATGGGTACAGTATTTATAACAACCAAATTGGAGCATTAGAATTCCCAGCTACACAGGATGAGAGCCTAGTCCAATAATAATAATAATAATCCTAAATGTTATTTATATGTCACTTTTCTGCCAAAGTCATCTAGGTAGCTCCCAAAAGAACCATGCAGGAAAATCTCCATCGTCAGCGTGTGCCAAACATCTTAATAAGTGAGGTGGGGAGGAGTGTAATTAAAAAGGCCCATTCAATGGCCTCTCTCTGATTGGAGTAAGTCTGTTCCCAGGATGTGTGCTACGACAGTCAGCCCAGGATGATCCTGTCATTTTTAGGCCCATTTATCTGAGAAAGGCAGCCTCCTGTGCCAGCTCTAAGACATCTATCTGCCCCAGATGGAATCCTATAACCAAGAGCCGACGTTGCTAAGATGTTGGCAGCCCCTGAGGAGGTTGGGTAACAAAGGCCCTGAACGTGGTGGCAGAAGCCATCCAAGGACGCTACTTTGCAAATAGTGCTTAATGCAGTATTAGGCAA
The DNA here is from genome assembly GCA_001685095.1 of Ellobius talpinus. NCBI lineage: Eukaryota > Metazoa > Chordata > Mammalia > Rodentia > Cricetidae > Ellobius > Ellobius talpinus. The sequence goes on from LOJH01001986.1 coordinate 14,923, forward strand.
AGACAATTTCTCTAGACCATGAATAAGTGTGGCTGTCAGTATAACTGTCATTGCTGAGTTAAATAAAAATGGGAACATCAGAAATCACATTTTTAAAAAGCCAGTAATCATTTTTACCCATTACTTTACAAATAGGTATCTACTTATTGGGTCTTATGGGAATACAAATGCCATAAAGAAAAAGGAAATGAAGAAAAATCAGAAAGAAAGAAAAGCCCTTCTTTAAAGTCAAGCTGGATACGGAGTGTGCCAGACACCCAGGAGAGGTATTTGGGTTTCCAGCTCTGTCTTAGGTTTGCAATCTGCCGGATGGGACCTGGGATTCATCTGCAGAATGTGGCAGGTACTTTTCAGCATGGTCCCTTATGGGGAGCCAGACCACTGAGCCGGAAGGAGCAGCTCAACTGTACCTGGCAGCTCTGAGCGTGGAAACCACCAGCATTTGCAGATTCTGCATGCTAAGCTGTTGACCCGGCAACCTGTGGAGGTTCTGGGGAGTCAGTGTCTGCTAAGAAAAAACACCCACGGCTGGCAATGGCAGCTAATGAATTCTTTCTTGGAGGCAAACATTGACTTCATCTTTGAACTCCAAGGAGACTTGGGGAAACTCAGGTTTCTCAGAGCTTGCTGAAGTTTTTTTCCCCCCTCAAAACTGAGGATTGAGACCAGAGGAAGTCAGTGAGGCAGAGAAGCCAAGCTCCTGTGGAGGCTTTCGCAAGTGGTGGGATCAGCCATCTGCCCTAAGAGCAAGTCAACATTCAAGCCAGCTGCTAACCCTGTTGCATGGAATTTATAGTAATGAGGGTTCCCTGACCTCAAACAGGAATCAGCACTTGAGTTAAAGGACTCTGTGGCCATCCAACCTCCTTTGGGGGAGAGGGCAGGGGTGCAGAGGACCTGGGAGGTTCCCAGGGCCATTGGGCTCAGTCAGTGTGAAGGGTTTTGAGTAAAAAAAGGCCAAGGACCAGCTTTGATGTGGTGACAGATTCTCTATGAGAGTGACCAGTAGTGTTGAGGAACAGGAGCCAATGTGGCTGCCCAAGAAGCATGGTAGGAATTCTCTGGAACACCTGCCATGGAATGTAAGGGGCAGCACCTGTCTCCACACTCAAGCTTGCTGGGAGGGGATAGCTCATCATGGACTTCTAAGCCTCTCAGGGGAGGCCAAGGCCCCAGAGGAAACTAAATAAATGCCATTTGTAGGTGCAGGCTCTAACAGAGGGCTGCCACTACCCCTGCAGTTGAAGAGAAAATAAAGAGGTAAAGAGGCAGGATAGGAGCACAAAGATCCACCTGTCAATCAAAGTCCAGTGGTTCCTAGTGCTTTGTTGCTAGGATTTGTAGTGTGTGTGTGTGTGTGTGTGTGAGAGAGAGAGAGAGAGAAAGAGACAGAGACAGAGACATACAGAAACAGAGAGAGACAGAGAGAGGTGAATATCTGTCCTGAGCATGCAGTCCTCAGGTGTTAATTTTGTTTGAGTGTGTGCAGGCAATGATTAACTCAGCTCTAACTTGGAGAACCTAAGCTCCCAGTGTAAAGAACCAGAAGCAGAGTCAGTGCCATGCAAAGTGGAGGGAGGGGTCCTGAAGTTGAACTGCAAAAACTGAGATCTGCTTTAAAGAGAAAGGACACACAGCCCAAGTCTCCCTTTTAGAATTGAAGAATGGAGCTTTCGAGGCTGCAGAAATGACTTAATTGGTAAAGTACTTACCACAAATGCATGAAGACTGATCCCCAGCACCCACAACAGAAATCAAGGGAAATGAGGAGTCCCAGTGATGTCAGCACTAGGGAGGATGAGGAGGGAGGATCCCCAGGGTTTTCTGGCCAGCTAGTCTAGCTAAGTGAGAGAGTTCCACGCACAGTGAGAGACTTTGTCTCAAGACATAAAATGGATGTAGTAGGAGCCAGAGGGGTCAAGGATATCACAAGAAAACCCACAGAAACAACCAAGGTGGCTCATAGGAACTCACAGACTCTGAACCAACAACCACGGAGCCTGCATGGGACTGACCTAAGCCCTATACATATATGCGACAGTTGTGTAGCTTGGTCCATTTGTGGGACTCCCAACAATAGGGAGAGGGGCTGTCTAATGCTTTGGCTGGCTCTTAGGAATCTATTCCTCATAGTGGATTGCCTTGCCCAGCCTTAATACAAGGAGAGGTGCTTAGTCTTACCAACTTGATATGCCATGCTTTGTTGATGCTGGGGGCAGGGAATGTGAGGACAGGATGGAGAGGAAACTGAGGTCAGGATGAAAAATAAATAAAATTTTAGAAAGGAAATAAGATGGAGAATGATTAAAGGAGAGTTTGGTGATGACCTCTGGTCTCCACATGCATACATATGCCCATCCACCCATATGTGCATGGAGACATGCACACGCACACACACGTGTGCGCACACACACACACACACACACACACACACACACATGAGAGATGGCTCGGCTGCTCAAGGCTAGGGTCAGAACTAGAAATGCAAGAACAGAAGGATGTTGGCAGGGGTGTGACTGACAGGAGGACTTCCTTTCTGCTCTGGAGGCTTTGTCCAATGCAGAGGAAGTCTATATACTGATGACACACTTGGCCACTCTCTGTCTAGCACTCCTGAGAAAAGAGGAGGGACATGCTATGGATAGGAAGTCATGGGGAAGTCACTGACCGTGTTTCCATCTCTGTACTGTCCACACTACTATGTGTACTACGGTACTATACCTGTAGTGCACTGCCTGCACTACGGGATAGATTGTGAGTCTCAGACAAGAGCCTGGAGATTTAAACACACAAAGACACACAGACAGAGACACGGTTCATTCTTGAAACAAGAATGCCCCCTTTATTGTGTTCAGGGGCAGCTTATATAGTGCTCTGGCCACGACCCAGCTCTCGGGATCTTTCAGCTACAAGCCACCAGAAACCACTCCCCTGTCTCGTGCTCAGAGCAGCTGCAAACACAAGAAAACGAGCTGTTTTATTCGGAGCAGCTGCAAGCATAGAAAACAAGTTGTTTACTGGAAATTCAGGGTCTGGGGGTCCACAGTCCCCAACACACCTCTCCTTTATCTCAGGAGATAGTCAACCACAGAAAAGAAATCCTCTTTGTTCCTCTGTGTGATTGTCAGGGCAGAACCAGCACTTTGGGAAGGAGAGCTGCCTGTGACAGGTGAGTTCAGCTACTTTAACATCTGGTGAAAATCCTGCCTTGGTTTCCACATGGCCTAATCTTTATCATATTTTCCACTAGTTTGTTGAGTATTATTAATTGGGCTTGCTGAATCCCTTAAGAAACAACACAGAAGAACAATGAGGAAAGCCCATGTGGACCCCTGGTACCTTATAAAAAGGACACAATTTCTGGTGCCATAGAGTCTAGAGGAAGGAAAAGAGGTTGGAGTGGACTTAGGGGAGGATACCTTCACTCAAGACATAGATTAGTCTTCAGGGTGAGAAGGTTTAAAAAGCTAAGACCTTGATGGACAGTTGTTGCTTGGAATCAGGGCCTTGAGGATCTCACAGTTTGTTTGCATGCTTTCTGCATTGCCTTGTGTGGTGGGTGAAGAAGACAGCCCTCAATAGTCATGGGCATTTGGATACCTGGTGGCAAGCTGGTGGCTCTTTGGAGAGCATTGGGAAGTGTGGCATTGCTGGAGGAAATACATCACTGGGGCTTTAGGCTTTCAAAGGACTCGAACTATTTTGAATTAGCTCTCTCTAGCTTATGACTCAAGATGTAGGTCCTCAGCTCCCCATCTCCAGCCATGTCTCCTGCCTGTTGCCTCTGCTCCACCATTATGTTTGCATGCACGAGCATGCACATCTTCCCCCCCCCTCTCTCTGTGTGTGTGTGTGTGTGTGTGTGTGTGTGTGTGTATGCCACAGCATTCATGTAGAGGTCAGAAGCCAACTTGTAGGGGATGCATCTTTCCTTCCACCATGTAGGTTCCAGGGATTGAATTGAAGTCATAAGACTTGGCGAAAAGTGACTTAACCTACTGAGTCATCTTGCCAGTCTGCACTTGGAAAGGTTTTGGGTGTGCATAAACATCCATGAGACCTGCACCGCAATCAAGACAACGAACATACCCAGCAGTCCCCAGAGCTTATGCACCTTTGTAATCCCAGATCTGCCTTCCAAAAATGATCCTGTAATGATTTTAGTTAGCATATGAAGTAGTGAGTTCAAGGTGAGATTTACACACGCACACGTCACTAGACTTGGTTCTTGTTCACTCCCCCATTCTCCCCCAAGTTCAAGGTGAGATTTGCACACACTCACACACACGTCACTAGACTTGGTTCTTGTTCACGCCCCCATTCTCCCCCAAGTTCAAGGTGAGATTTGCACACACACACACACACACACACGTCACTAGACTTGGTTCTTGTTCACTCCCCCATTCTCCCCCAAGTGGTCCTACAGCTTCCCTGTCGTGTGTTTCCCATCATCTCTTGTTGCCCCTCCTCTCACCCTTTAGACCTTTCTCCCTTCTCAGACTGCCTTTCTACTTTCAGGTCATATATACATATTTATTGTCATATATACACAAACATGTATATAGAAAGTTATAGTTTCCAAATAGGAGAGGAAATAAGAGGTATTTGCTGTTTCTGAGTCTGGTTTATCTGTCTCACAGTGATATCCAGATTCATCCATTTCTTAAAAACATCAGGATCTCGTTCTCCTCTATGGCTGAGTGAAATTCCCTTGTACAATGAACCATGTTTCTGCATTCATCAGCTGATGGGCCCCTAAGCTGACCCCGTATCTTGGCTGTCATGAATAGAGCAGCAGTGAAATGCTTGGAGGTTTTGGACCAGCGGTTCTCACTTGGTTTTGACACAATCCAGATACTCCCTGAGTCCTCATTCTATCTACCAGCATCCAAGGGGACCAGCGTCAGACACTCTCCCAACCCTGCTCACTGACTTAGCTTCTCCATGGGATTGGCTGAGCCCTAGTCCTGCCCGCTTGATAACAGATACGTTTAACTTTCCTTACACGTGATCATTTTTCAGATGGTGCTTCTCTTTGGGTGACTATTGCAAGCTTGCCAATAAAGACGTGCATTTATCTAATATCTGTTATGCACCAGAAGTATGTCATATGTAAAATATATAATTGTATGCACCAGAAGTATGTCATATGTAAAATATATAATTGCATACCATTTGTCACACTGATCCCATGAAGAAGAGCTTCGTTTCTCCACGTTGCCCTTAAGAAATGTCATGGTGACTGATTTTCTAAAATCAAGATGTACAGTGTCTGTATGTTCTGCTATAGCAGTTTAGCCTTCACAGATACTGTTCTTCTGAAGTTCGCTGTGTCTCTCATCACAGACCCTCCTTGTTCAGTAGACTGTACTTGAGATAAAATAGGGTTCTCCAGATTCAAAGTCCCTCACAACTTGCTATTATTCTCTATTGATCTTGTTTCCAGTAGACAAGTAATTTAAGCAATATATTTATTTGAAATACAGACTGTCTGTGAAATAGCTAAACTGCTGTAAAAGCCTCCTGATATGTCTGATTTCCAAACTGATCACAGAGATACCTGTGTTTGCCTTGGCAGGGGATGGGAAGGCGGGATAACTCCTAATCCTACAGGGGTGATGCTCAGAATCAGTTCTCCCATTCGGAATTTATTTATGTCAGATTTGAGCCCGCGGAACATTTGATATGGTTTTAGCATTTTCTTCCTGTGAACAGTAATTTTATGGGTTAAAAAATAACTAGAATACTGTAGACTTGGCTAGGGGTTTATTTCAATAGAAACAAAGATGTTACCTGAAGTCAAAGTATATTTTAACTCCAAATGTAAAGCAGTGTAGATGAAACATTAAAGGCAGTTGACATCACCATAACATATTCCTCTTAAGATGTGTGAGGCTCCTTTATTCAGAGCAGCGCATGGTAAGACTTCAGTGAAAGTGGGTGCCTATTTGCAGAGCCCCTGCACCTGCCTCACCTCTAAGGAGTGACCAACCTGCTTCTGAGTGGTTCTTCCCCACCAGGCTCCCTCATTAGCCCTGCCTGAGGCTCTGCCCGTCTTCAGAGAGCTCCTTACTCCAAGTCAGCAGCTGTAGATAACCATGGATTTGTGTAGCTTTTCCCAGACAAGTTCCTTTTCACACCTATTCATTCCTTCAACAAATGTTTATTGAGTACTTCCTATATTTTAGATGCATAGGGTACAATAGTAAACTCAATAGAAGAGAACTCATGAAAATTATATTGGAGTGAAGAGGCAGGCAGACAACAAAACGAATCAATAAATATATACGGTGTCCCATGTGCTGATAAGCAGAGGGGGAAAATAAAAAAGAGATGTGATAGGAAGTGTGTGTGTGTGTGTGTGTATTTTCAGAACACAGTGCTTAAAACTAGAGCTGATGGAACTGCGGATGTAGCTCACTTGGTAGAGTGGTTGCCTAGCAGGCAGGAGACCCTGCCTTTCAGGTCCAGCACACCTGAACCCTAGTACTTGTGAGGTAGAAGGCAGGAGGATCAGAAGCTCAAGGTCGTCCTTGCCTGCATAATGAGTTTGAGGAAAGTTTGGACTGTTTGAAACTATCTCTAAAAATTAATTTTAAAAAATCAAACAAACTAGAGCATATGTGCTTTTCTTTTCTCTTTCAGGGATGCAAGAGCAAAGGACAACCAAAGGGAGGCAGACGGGCAGGAGAAGGACCATGAGGTGTGCCCTCTGATGGCAGCTGCTTGGGAGCTCAAGTGCAAATGACTGCCACACTCCACAGAACTGTTTCCTGATTGGCCGCAAGAGCCGAGGTGCCTTTGGACACTCTATACAAGGGAGAGATTTGCAGGTTTCTACACCCCTTAGGGTATTAACTTCAAAACTGTGGGTTGTCCCTGTGTGGGCATCAGGCATATCCTGTGGCATCCGCTACTTGGCACATGTAGAGACGCCTGAGGTGTGAGGCGGCAGGCATATGGTATGCCATGTAGGAAGGTTCTGCCAGGTTGTGTCTACATAACCCTGGTGGGAGCTCCCATGGAGTCAATGTTCTGTGTCAACTGGAGCAGAAGAGGAGGCAAGGATTCTGGAAACAGGAGAAACCACAAGAATTGGGGATGCTGTAGATGGAGTATATGATACTGATGCAGAGACAGGGGAGGGAACCCATCAAAATGATATTTAAACATAGGTTAGAAGCAGCATTATTGTCTGAAGGGTGAACGTTTGGGGCAGAAAGAAGAACAAGATCAAGTAGGGTCTAATGAAAGCACACCCAGCGTGTTCAAGGGGTGGAGGCGGGGGTGCTAGGACAGGGTGGGGTGTGAAGGTGAAGGAGGGTGGAAGGAGAGGATGGTAACCAAGCTGCTGGTGGCCAGCTCATGCGGGGTTGCAGCCTGCAGGAGGAAGTGCAGTTGTACTACAGGTACTGTGATCATGTGTTAGACAGGAACAGCTCTGACAGATGTTTGGTACGGCCCAAACGACATTCAGAAGGCTCACTTTGAATTTCTCTATGGAGAAGAAGTTAAGGAGTCTAGAGCCAAGTGAGGAGACCATAACATGACTTCTTGGTGTTCAGGTGAGAGAGCCTGGGGACTTGCCTCTAAATGTGGAGGTGGAGCATGAGGAATGGCTCACTAATGGATGCTCTCTGCTGGCAGAACACCAAAAGGATCACCATCATGCCTGGAGAGACAGGGCACGGGAAGAGACAAGGTCAAAGAGGCTTCCATGACTGTTGTTTGGAACAACTAGAGGAGAGAACTTGAAGCAAGGGGGACCATGGGAAGAAAGTTTCCAGGCGGATCCATTGCTGCTCATCCTTGGACACCAAACTATGAGGTACCAAGTGGGTTGGATAATTGAGACATATGTACTAGAGACAGAGCTTGGGGTCACCAGCACAATGACCACAGTTAAAACTACAAACCCAGATGTGAGGTGGAAAAGCAGAGAGCTGGAAGGTTGGAGTTGGGAGGTTCTCAGAATAGAAAAGATAAAGGGGAATAGCATTGAAGAACAAGTTACCAGACAGATGGGGAGAAGCAAGAGAGGACAAAATCTTAGGTGCAAGTCAGGATGCTTCCCAAGTTTGCTAATCATGAAATAGACATGCTAAAGTTTGAATCGCAAGTGCCTCTCCAAAGCCTGGAGCTATGGAGAGATGGTAGAAACTTGAAGGGGTGGAGCCTAATGCAAAACTTCTAGATGCCCCACAGGGGATTGCAGCGCTAGGGTCTCTTCCCTTTCCATATATATTCATATGTGGGCATGAATGCATGAATGCATGAGTCTTGGTCCTCAAGTGCTTTTCAAATTTAATTTTGGGACGCTGGTCTGGGACAGGTTCCAGAGTGGATTTGAGCTGATCATCCTCCTGCCTCAACCTCTTGCGTGCTGAAGTTACTGATATGGATACCATAACTGCCTAACTTTCGTTTTTCTTAGTTACCTATGTCAGGGCACCTGTAAAAGTTGGCCTTAGGCTGAGTTTCCTTAACTGCAAAACAGAAGCAGTAATGTTTTTCTTTAACAGTAGTTTTTAGGCGATTTCACAAAGAACTTCATAAATAGTTATATGTGATACAAAGAGTTCTGTGTGTCATGCCAGCCATGTCTGTGATGGTCCTCTCTCTCCCTCCCCCGTTTTTTTTGCCCTTTCGTTTCTCGGTCTTTTATTGTACCCTTTGGGTCTACCTTTTTTTTCTTTCTATGGAAGAAGCAGCTGTTTTACATCAGGGTTTTGCTTGGGAAAGCCCTGCCTTCTCTGTGTGTAAGGAGATATTATCCTTTGGCTTTATTCTTTCTGACTTTTGAGTTTTGGCCAAGGACCCAAAGGCAGGGAACAGTGGATTCCAGATCTACCATCAAATATTAACCAAGACACCTAAAGCAAAATTGATGGCCTTTAGCCCTGAGCTCACTTTGGGATATTTAAGAAATTCTGAAAACCCTCACAGGGGCAGAATTTCCTTGGAAGGAGAACATTCTCAGACACTGGCACATTTCTTGCAAAGCCAAGTGAGAATGACTTCAAGGGGACCTCTCAGAGACTGGCCATGAGTCTCCGGGATATTTTGGAGTTTCTGGAAGCTGGTTTCTCACACCTGTCCAAAAATCTAATAGCTGGAACTTAGCTGAACAGCTGAGCAGGGTTAGTGTAGGAAAAGGCTTGACAAAAAGCTGAGGACTCAGGACTATGTTCTTCTGAGACCAAAGCGTAGGGAATCTGACAGAGCACTGGACAGAGGTTTTACTGGGATGGTAAAACAGTACCAGCTGTGGGCCAGCAGTCACTGGATGCATGGTTGTCATAAGAGCATCATGAGAAGGTATTGCTCAAGGCAGAAACAAGACTCTCCTCGATGAGGACTTCAGAGTTAGACGTCCTAGGTTCAAAACCCCACTTTGCCATATCCTAACTGTGGGTCACGAGGTAGGATCTCTGTGTGCTAGTCCTCCACTCACATGCAATGTAAGTCCAGGCGTAGGAAATAGATTTACTAGACAAAGCACAGTCGTGCAGTTCTCTGAAATGTTTGCTTCTCCTCTTTTCTGCCATGGGCTCAAACCTGCAGTGAGCTGGAGGGAATGTTCAGAACATTGCCTTTCTGCAGAAAAGATGATCAGGCCCTATCTTCCTCTACACCTGCCCCAGCTAAGCATTCACTGCAAGGCCAACTCAAATGAGAGAATGGAGAAGCTTTAGACAAATACTCAAGAATTAAACGTCAGGACGTGGATAAGACACAAGACACAAGAACGATCCAGCTTGTAGCTGTCAGTATCTGGTGTGCTGGAACACATGGGAGAGAGAGACTATAAAAACAGTCTGAGATGTCACTGAGGTAGAAAGGACCAAGGCCACTGGAGCTTAAAGGAGCAACTGACCATGTCCAATAAACTTAGGGAACAAATACAAGCTTAAGGATTGCCTTGGAGCTAGCTTTGTTAGTAATTGCTTCCAGTTCTACCCAGAGGCCTTTGAGACAGAGGCATTCCCTTTAACCTTTTCACTGCCAAGACTTGAAAAACAATGGTGTTATGTCTGGGGCTAGTCCCTTCTCTTTATGACGTGAACTGTTGGACTTTGCTGTTGGGGCCACAAAAGTCCTTAGGCCCGCAGATCACTTAGGAAACCAGGAATTTGAAACACACAGGGAGGGACCTCTTCTCAATGGAGGAGATAAAATGTTTGCTTTCCTGCCCAGGTGGCTGGAAGTGGATTTTGTTAATGATCTGGTAATCATTTTGCTGTCTGTGGAGGCAGACCTTATCCAAATTCTCCAGAATGATTATCCTAGACTCTCCCCTCCCTAGGCCATTACCCAACCTTAGGGGACATGTCCCATGTCACTGTATGACCTGCTGACCTCTATGCTGTTGGTCAGAGGCCGCACTCCATTCTAGACAGATCCACCCTCACGGCCACACGTACTTTGTAAAGGAGTTTCTATGCAGTCACACTTTAAGCTTTATTGTACAACTGGAACTGGAATAATTATTGGTAATTATTGTTGCCTGGAAAGCCTTTTCCATATTCTGTTGTGTTTTAATATGCCTACAATAAACCTTCTGGCTTTGGATTCCCCAAAGTCTGATCCGGGTTGACAAAGTCAATCTGAACCAGGTTTTCATTCTCATCTCTTCTCCAGCTCTTCCCTGCCTGGGTACCTGCAGGGAGCCCCTCATCTTGTTACGCTTCGGATGGAGGGAACAGCTCACCATGTGACACCTCAAACACAAGAAGAGATGGGGAGGGCCAGAGTCCAAACGCCCCTTCAAGGCCATATCCTTCAAAGCCTGACCGCCTTCTACCAGGCCCCATCTCTTAAAGGCTCCACCTTTTCCCCATTGCTTCAGGCTAGAGACTAGATCTTAACAACTAGGCCACTGGGCAACATTTGTCCTGTAAACTGTAGCAGATTAGGAAAAATATTACTGATTTATTCTGACAATTACTGAAATATTTCTCTGTTTTCCTAAGAGTCCTTATCATTTTTTATTCTTGGGTGATTTTCTAATTTCATTGATTATGAGTTTGGGGTCCCTGTTTCTATAGGTAAGCCTCCAGTGTTTGAAATGTCCAGGTGAAATCTGAAGCTGCCCCTGAACTACATACAAGCCTCCCTTTGCTGACTGTTCACGTATTTCTGTTCAGCAAATAGCAGCTACCAGCTGTGATTAAAATATGGAGCCAGTGCTTTTGGACCGACAACGGGGGCAGTCTTCCGGCAGGACAGATGGCACCTTCAGCATGACTCAGACTGGCCATCTAAGCCCATGTGGCCTTGGATGTATGCCTAAGGTCAAGGGTCCAGCATACTCACAAGCAGGCATAAGGCCAGCACAACAGATGGAGATAGCTGACCAGCCACATGGGACCTGAAGAGGACTCACCTAGAGAGTGATGGCGGTGTTCACTCCCTCCCCCAAAGATGCCCCAGTACTTAGACACAAAGATGATGGCTTGTCACAGGAAGGAGACATTGAAAGGGCACTCTCCGCCTGTCCCCAGTTAGATGCCCTCAGATGTGGTATCATCTCAGACTTTATCTGGATTGGCCAGAAAGCCTCTGTTGGGGAAGACAATGGAGGCTTTCATAATTTAAGAGTCTCCTCCTTCTGGCCACATCCTAAGGGTGGAAGGTGATCTCAGCCATATGCCTTTCTCTTCTGTGTAGTCCTTGGTGGTCTGCTGGGAGGAGAACAGTGGGCGTGGCAAGGCAGCCTTCATCATAAAAGAAATGCATTTTCAGGTTTCCCCTCTGCTTCTGTGGCAGCATTTTCTTCCCATCTCCTCAGCAAGGGTTTGTGCCATGAAGCACTGTATATTGTATAGCCAGAGTTGCCTCTGTGTGTCAGCTGCCTTGGCCAGATATCAATCACCCTAATGTCTGCCAATCAAGTTTCTGTTGCTATAACAAATGCCCAAAGTAAACGAACCTAAAATGGAAAAAGGTGTATTTTGGCTCACTTCTTTGGAGGCTTCCATCTATGATGATGCGTCCTCATTCTAGACCATGCGGTGAGACGGCATGTCATGGCTAGAACATGTGGTGAGGGAGGCTGCCCGCAGCAGGACAGCTGGGAAGAAAAGGGGTTGAGGGCAGGGGCCAGGGCCCTTCAAAGTCACGCCTGCCGCGATCTTATTTCCTCCAAGTATGCAGTAGTTCCTCAAGATGTAATAGCCAGGAGGCTAAGACTTTCAGCACATGGGCCTTTAGGATACTCTTATCCTGGCTAAGACTTTCAGCACATGGGCCTTTAGGATACTCTTATCCTGGCTAAGACTTTCAGCACATGGGCCTTTAGGATACTCTTATCTAGACCTCAGCACGTCACAAATGGGAAGGACTGAGACACTGTGTGTCTATCTTCAGGTCTAAAGTTATGTTTGTTCAACCAGCAGTACATTCGTCTGGCCAAGACGGCTGGAAATGCTGAACTTCTAGTATGTACATAGGAGCAATAAGGACATTGGAACCTTTCTAGGGAGACTGAGAAGCAATCTTGAGGCTTTGTAGATGGGGAGGAAAGAGAAAGACATTGAGCAGATGTGATCAGGGCAGACTCTGGACGGAAAATGACATGTACCGTAACACAGACCCCTTCTTCCTCATTCCAGTTGACAGCAAAGGAAAACAAGAAAGCAGAAGGAGGAAACTGATAGCTGTATTTTTTTCAGATACGCTTCTACTCTGACCTACATATCTGAACTTCAAGGCATGGCCTCCGCCTCAGAGAAGGTGTCTTTCAATGGTATGCACTCTGTGTTTGGATGAGCAAAGAACCTACGTGTGGCAGACTGGGCAAGCAGTTGGCTCCCAACCTCTAGGCCTCTTATAGCTGCAGTTGCATTTATAAAATGGGTGTGGATGGAGAGAGTCTCATGCCCCACTCAGGACTGAGCTCTTTGCCTCCTTCCTTGGTTTCTCTTTAGAAATTACTGAGCAAACCTCATCATTTGCTGGTTGTTATGCTTCACACCTTATAGCTGTGAACTCATTTAGTTCTCATAGCAACCTCTCTGATGCGGTACCGTTATCACCTGCATCCCACAAGGTCACCATTACTTCAGAGCCCACAGCCCTGCCTGCCCTGTAGACTGGTCAAGTCTTACCTGAAAAACATTGTTTCTACTCTGCAGCTACAACTACCCAGCAACTCACATCTCCTTGGGGCTTTCTTCTTGGGCAAGGCTTGGTGAGGGGCTGACTAGGGTAAGGATTTTGTGATTCTTTTTCACTCCCAGGAGGTACCACAAAACATGGTATCTACTTTGCACTTAGTGAATGTGTTTTTTCAACCACAGCTCCTAGCCTCCGACAGATGGACCACTCTGTTCTCCATGGTACAAGTTGTAGAATAAACAGTTTGGGCTTTTTGTTTTGCATCCCAGCTGCTGCTCAGGCCGTTTGCCACACTCTTGGGTCTTGGTACCCTGGCCTCCTCCTGACTGTTTATTATTGCAAGAAGCATCTCTAGAACTGCCAGCTAGGTGTGACCAGCTTCTCTTGGGTCTGTTTGTTCCACCACATGTAGCCACCCACTGCAAAAAGTGGCGCCCTTGAAGGTACCTCCTCCCCCAAGACTTCTCTCCTCTGTCCTGGGAAGTTGCCTAGCAACCTCCCTCTTCCTTCTCTCCCCTACACGCTTGTGCAGCTCCATTCCACCCCCGGCTTCTCTTTAGTACCATTCAGCTGCACGTCTCTGCTTCAGTAGCCCACTATCCAGCTTCCACAGGCTGCATGAGAAAACAAGCCTACACTGAAGCACCCTTTCTTGCCCTTCCCTCCGACCGTTCTGGGAGACTCTTCACCGTTCTGGGAGACCCTTTCAGTCTGAACCTCCAGAGCAAATCACCAAAGAAGGAGGCAGAAGCAAAAGGCAAACCAAGGTGAAGCACAAAGAAACAGAAATCACCAAAAACAAATGAAATTTCCTAAGGTGTTTACCCAGACATCAGGTAACTCTTTTTATCCCCACCCTTGAAGAGTTGGACCATATTATGCTATTATAGGCTGGGTAGGCGATGGCCTCAGGAGCAGTATACAGTATTATTACTTATTCAGGAACCATGGCAGCTTTCTTGTCCACTTCATGGTCTGGAAGAAATGAAGTCCCTCTCTTGTCTTTAAGGTCATTCAACATGGTCATGATAGTTTAGGGTATGTCTGCCACCATTTGATTGCTATTGACTAACAGACAGTAGGTAGTTCCTTGCTAAGTCCACCTCCTCACTGAGAAAGGTGATCTCTTAGGGAAACAGAGCCACCCCTTCTTGACATCAGTCAGGACCGCTATTTGGCTCAGTCCTGACTTTTCAACAGCAAAATTTCACTTCTCTGCCCTGAATTTAGATCTAATTGTATCTGCTCAACTGGGACTTCATAGACATCTCCACTTGTGGTCCCTTTGTGCCTGAGGAGTTCTTATATGACTCAGGGTATACAGAGACATAAAAAAGGCACATAAATCAGACATTTGCCACAAGTAAGTCATAAAGAAATTTATTTTAAAATAATTATTTGGGGTGCCTGGAGAGAGAACTTTTGGTAAAGTGTTTGCCTTACAAGTCAGAGGACCTGTATTTGATCCTGAGAAGCCATGTAAAAAAAACCTGGACGTGGTGGCACGTGTTTGTAATCATAGCTCTGGGGAGGAAGAGACGGATGCTGGGGGCTCACTAGCCAGCCTGCCTCGTCTATTTGATGAGTCCCAGCAGGTCAGTGAGAGACCTTATCTCAAAAAAAATGTGGAAAGCACCTGTGGAACCTCAGCTGATACCGATCTCTGGCTTCTAGATAGATGCACGTGTGTGCACACACGCTTCTATTTATGCACACAGGTGAGCACACACATACACACAATTTTTTGGCATACACACATCTTAGAGTTTATTGGAGACTGAAGTAAATTTGCATGCTCCAGATATGAATTCATGTGTTTGTTTTTACATAACCTTGGCTGGTTATTGTTACTGTGGAATGAAGAAAATCTTCAACACTGATTTTCAGAATTGATCATATTTTGATGTTATGATCAAAAATGCCGAGAACAGTGCTTTGCATGAATACATAGTGAGAAATAGTAGACACATGTTTAGGGCCTTTTCAGAAATTGCTGGGAAAGTCTTCCCAAGCCCAAATGTATTCAATAATTAAAAATATTATACAAAAGGCAGCAACTCAAACAGCAATTTTGAAATTCAAATGTTTGAACCCGATGGCCAAAGTTCTACTGATTCAATACTTGCATGCTAAGGAATGCCTTCTGGAATGTACAGAACATGGTATATATGGTAAAACACTAAGTCATGACATACAATTCAGGTTTCAGATGACATTTTGTGGTTTTGTGGCACATTCAGGGCAAAATATATGTGTGGTGTGTTGAGAACCAAGGCCGCAGTGAAGTCATATAATGGAGCAAGAGCGAGCTTCTGCCAGAAACATCCCAGACTCAGATCAGGTTTGATTTTAAATTAATTTTTGGCCCCTGTGTGGTCAGAGCCCTTTACTGTTTCAAATTTCTCTTGGCACGCACTTTGAGTTGCACAACCCTGTGTGAGGTCATGACCCACAGTTTAAGAATCTGAGGACCAACGACCTGGCTCAGTGGATAAGGACACTTGCCACCGAGCCTGACAACTTGTATTCCATCCCTGGGACCCACATAGTGGGAAGGAGAGGAAGCAGTTCCTGCAAGTTGTCCTCTGACCTCACTTGCACATTGTGCCACGTGCACACACAAAACTTAGTCAATATAACAATAATAATTAAAAAAGCTCATGAATCTGGGCACTAGACTACTATTTAAGGAAAAATGGAGTATCATTATGGCCCCCCTATCAGGAGGATGAGCTGTGCTGGAGACAGACCAGTATTTTACCAAGACACAGTCCATAACCCTCTACCTTCCACAGCACGTAATCCCCAAGGTGACAAGTGGCAAGTAGGGAAACGAAATTCAAAGGAACAAAATTATTGTCATTTTCTTCAGTGCAATGCTCCTCCACTTCAGGAGTCCCTCTGAGATGTTCAGCCCTGTGTGGCCTCAAGCTAGACTTCCAACTCTGTTCAGAGTCCTTGGAGAGATGAAAGGTGACTGGGGACAACACAGCTGTGCACCCCTCTGACTTGTGTCAAAGGAGAGGGGATGTTAGCCTCTCTGGGGACTGCTCATGAATGGCTGTTTTGGTGTGCATCACGCAATCTGCACAGCCAAGCTGGAAAAGCTCTGGATCTTTCAAATCTCGGTCGTCTTCACTCACCACTTCATCCTCTTTTCCTGGCTTTGAAATCTTTCTACTGGACAAGGGTGTTTCTCAGTTGTAGAATGTGTTCTTTTTATACATGGGAAGCCAGGTTCCATCCCAGACCTTTGGATGAAAACCAAAATCCAAAACAAAACAAAACAAAAAATGTTCTATCTAAGCCGGGCGGTGACTGCGCACACCTTTAATCCCAGCACTTGGGAGGCAGAGGTAGGTGAATCTCTGTGAGTTCAAGGATAGCTTGGTCTCCAGAGAGAGTTCCAGGACAGCCAGGGCTGTTACAAAGAGAAATCCTGTCTCAAAAAAGAAGTCATTAAGGCGATGCAAGCAAGAATATATTCAGGCTCGTCTGTCCCTGGCTGTACCCAGACTCTCTGGTCCTCTTCTCTGGGGCCCATGTATAGATCTAGGTTTGACAGCAGAGGTGCAGAAGCAGTAGGGACAGCTGGACCAGGATCCAAAGAGAACCATGCAGCTTAATAATAAGAGTATTCGGCTAAATGCCTCTTCTTATTGGACTGCCTATACTGTCTTATCTCCTCGACTCAGGAGACTGGGCTCTGCTAAAATTGCTGCTGCAATCCACACCAGAGGACTGGAGCGCAGAGGTGAGGCTGGCAGCATGATTGTGCACACAAATTTATGCCCCTTGTAGAATTAATTCTTCACTGAGGTTTTGCATTCCTGCAGCATTTCTTTCATGGTCATAATGCTGAGTGTAGGAGAAACTGCTGCATGGTCCAAGACTAGGGAGTACTGTCATGTCTCTCAGGGGAAAGTTAGACATAGTATTTATATTGTTCTTTATTATTATGTAGGTACTAGATGCCAGACCCCTAGACAAATGCTCTGTGCCTCCCTGCCCTTCTCCAATTTGGTTTTTATTACAACCTTTGTGGTCACCCTGACTGCGTTCCCCTCTGCAGATGAAGAAACAGAGGTTCTTGGAAATGAAGGAACCATGGACCACTGGTGATCTTCCAGGCTTCAGAGACTGAAATCCTTCTTCCAAATGATGTTAGCATTAACCTTAGTAATTCCTTTTGCTTGGAAGCCATTCCTTCTGAAGGCAGAAAAATTCCATATGCCAGGAATAAAAAGCAGAAACCCTGCTCATTACTGACACAGGTAGCAGCCACAGCAGCAGCAGGGAGCCACACCTCCCAGTCCTTCTTAGCTCCCTGGATGCCATTTTAGCGTTCTAGCACTCCCACCTCAGACACCACCTTGGAGAACAAATAACCTGTGAGTCATTTCAAGGATGCTTCAGCGAGCCTGCCTCCCTCCATATCCCTCCCCATTTGCAGTTTTCAAGACAAACAGATCTACTGGGTGGTCTCTGGATGGAGAGAGAACATTATGGGATGGTCTCGCTGGGTTACCTGCTCTGCTGTACTCAATTCCACAGGTCTGGTAGGTTCCCTGCACACTGGCCTGAGGTTTGTCATCTCCGTGGTTTGTCATGGCCCTGGGGAGAAGTGGGGTCAGCTACATGGTGTGATTAACTACCCCTGGGTTTTCAGAGCTCACAAAGGAATGGGAAACTGGAGAAACAGAAGCCCGCTAATCTTTCTGAGTCATCTGGAAGCTATCTTTCATTTCAGTAGAGACATAGAACTATCAAACTCCTGTAAGAGAGCAAGCCTTCTGGGCTCAAGATGCAAAATACCGACCAATCCTATTAACACTGAATTAGACCATACAAGACAATTTGTGCTTCTTCCCCAGGGGTTTTGTTTCAGGGAACTGTGAGATTGGACATTGAACCACCTAAGGAGTACCGCCAGGCGGATTAAAGATGTGGGTGATGTATATGTTTATTTATCCACTAGCAATTTTTTTGGCAGTGAACATCCCAGTGTTTTGATGAAGGAATACCTTGATCTAACTCATGGAAAGGTACCATATGGCCTAACAGTGATTCTGTTGCTCCTCTTGATGGAGAAGGCAGCTGGCCCAGTGGTAACGGAACCCTGAAATAGGGACATCAGTAGGTAAGATGTCTGTTGAGAGAGGGGAAAGAATGCCTGGATTCAAAGCTTGCTTTACCACTTAGGGTTCTGCACATGTCCCTCTACTGATGAATTTGGTGTCTTATCTATCACAAGAATCTTAGTACCAGCATCTAAGTGTGTTGTTTGGGGTGTGTGTGTGTGTGTGTGTGTGTGTGTGTGTGTGTGTGAGTGATCTGGTCATTTGTTAGCCACAATGTTAGAGCAACCATTTCACTATTGATATTATTAATCAACTGTCACATTGTTATAAACTGAAAGATTCTATGTTGTCACCAGGGCTCTTGGCTGGCTATGTGCCGGCACCAATTTTCTCATGTCTTTTGGCCAGCCCCTAAATAAGAGAATGACTTCCCAGTGCTTAAACTGACCAAAAATTTCAATGTCATATCAAGGGTATCCATGACCAAGACCCAGAATATCTGGTGCCAATACCCAAGGCTTCAGAGTGCTCAGTGTTTACTATGATGAGACTCTATGAGGTCACCAGAAGGAAATGGTTACATGGTGGTGGGATTCCCAGGCACTTCATCAACCTCTGACCAGCTTTGTACTCTGTGGTAAGCACTGCACTCATCCAGGAAGCAGGAGTGGATGCAGCAATGAGATTAGATGTGCCAAGTCGACCGAAATAGCCAATTCCCAACATCACATTGTAGACCACCAGGTCTTTCTCAGGTGAGTGCTCTGGGAAAGGACTCAGGTTGAAGGAACAGATTGTCCTCTGTGTTCCCTCCATCTGTGCTCTCTTCATCACCCCCAATGTCCTCTCCTCATCCACAACTCCAGGATCAAGAAGAAAAAATCATAGATGAGCAGTGTGAGAACATTCTCGGGATGGACAAGGAGAAGGCCCAATCAGGTGATCTCCATCAGAGACTGCTGAGCCATAAGGCCAAACCACGGTACAAGACAGCCTGTGGAAGCAGTTAGTGTAACTACTGGTAGCCGCCCTAGGAGAGTCCCAGTGGTAGGAGAATGTCATAAGATGACCAAGAGTTGTTGGCCATGGAAACAAATGTTACACAAACAATAGAAACGGGGGGCTGGGGACCGGAGGTAATGTTGGTTCTGATCAGGGTTAGTTGGAAACCTATGAGAAGAAGCAGGACAGTGGTTTCACAAAGGGAGCTGGCAGCCACACACCAGCAGGCCTGCCATATCTGTGAACACGATGAATAAGTGCTGTTGGCCACCCAGGGAAAGTTCCCATCAGCAGTTCTAGTTTCTGTCACCAGGATGCATTTGTGACCACTTTAGACAGGGCCAGCCCTTGTCCACGACTTAATCCGGGTCCTTCTGAATACACTTCAGTTGTGTCTTCCGTGGGCAAAGGGTATCCGAAGAGAGATGGATGTCACTTGGAGTGACACACTGGTGCTCAGGCCTTTGATGGCCCATCACTCAGGCTTGTAAGGAAAGCCGTTGACTCATCTGGTTCTGAAATATGACAGTTATGACAGTCATAACTTGCTATCTGGGGAGGGCATTGTTCTAATATGACACTAAGATTCTCATTCCTTGGTACAAACACCATGAGCCGTCCTCTTGGGAGTGTTTGGTACATGTTGGCATGTTGGACAGTGGCTCCAAGAATTAATTTGTGTTGAAGGGCAAAGCTGTCAAGTTATGGGCTTGGCTCTTAAATGCCCACATGTAAAAGACTTGGTTGCCAGCCTTTGACACTATTGGGAGGTAACAGAACCCTTGGGAGGTATGACCTAGAGGAAGGAAGAGAGGACATTGGGAGTGTGCTCTTGATGGGGATATTGAGATTGTTGGCTCAATGGGATATGGAATCCTGGCTCATTCCCTTCTTCTGTCTTCTGTTTTCCACTTGCCATGTTAGGAGTGATCTTGATTGGCAGCATGTTTCCACCATGGTACTCTGTCTGACCACAGGCCCAAGGAGATGAGGGTCAGGGTTGTGGGCTGAAACTTCTGAGACTCTGTGACAAAATCAACCTTTTTCCTTATGATGGCATTGCAATGGAAAGCTGACTGACAGATGTTAGTATAGTCACTGCTGTTACACGCTGTACAGAAAAAAAAGACACCTTCATCCGCCAGCTGTAGAGAGGCTTCCCTGCTGCCTTAGAAGTAGGCTGCCATGTGGTCAAGAGACTGGGACCCCAGGAGGACATCTGGGAGCTGAAACTGAACCCAGCTGACAACAGCAGGAAGCCTGGAAGTTCAAGCTTTAAGGAACAACTGCAAGGAACTGCATTCTGCAGCCACAACATGAGTTTGGAAAAGAACTCCAAGCCTGATGTGAGACTGCAGCTCTTACTAGGATCTTGCTTTCAGAGTGTAGGGATTAGCCAAAGTGTGCCTGGACTCCTGACCTGTGCACGTGACATATAATAAGCACTTAAGTCACCGTGTCTGTGACAATCTGTTACACAGCAATAAAAGCTAATAGAGGGTAATTGGATGCGTTGCTTAGCTTTTCTGACATCCCAGTTTTCTTGTTTTCTTTCCTTTTTAAAAAAATTTCTTAAAAGACTATTCCAGCTCAATTTAGTGAGATAACCTATCTAAAGGAATTTTATAAATTGTCAACTCATTAACACCAGTGAAAACAGTTTATTAACAATATGCAGTTACACAATAAATTAACATTGAGAAGAAAAACAAGGATCTAAGCCTTTGTCTTTTTTAAAAGCATATCTAATTAGTGCTTATTTTTAGACATCATACTGGTCTTCTCTACTTAATGTTCTATTTTTTCTCCCCAGTAATCAGAGTTAGTGAAGCCTGCTGGCAGGAGACTCAGGGTGGTTCTGGGAATGGCTGTGAGATAGATTGCATTGTGTAGATTAGTCCTATTTAAGACATGGCTGTGGGAAGACTTCTACAGTTCTGCCTCCAGTTATCTCAAGTTCTAAATCCTCTACCTGGAGCTGCCATTGCACTGAAAATAAGAACTGATCTAATGATGTATAGACCCAACAAATGTCAACAGGAATTGTCAGTGTCATTGGGATGCAGTAGTCAAATGGCTTTCTAATTTTTAAGTTTCTTCAAGGGCTTGTCTGTTTGACTAGATATAAATATTGATACAAAATAATATAGAGAATTTGGAGAGAAAGACAGAAAGATACTATTTTTGCAGGTTAATCATCAGAACTTTAAAAAAACTGAATAAATAAAAATCCCATCAAAATTTGGATTATTAAAAAATCCAAAATAACCCCAAATCCTTGGAAAGTACAGCTGATTTAATGATGGGAAAGTGTATGCAAGCTACATTTACAGATCCTGAGATTATATAAGATAGAGGCACTGTTAATCAAGGCTTGCATTTGCCCGTGTATTTTTTGTATTCAAATTACTTTAATATGTACTATGTGTTTATTAGAGTGGCTAAGCCTGACCATGCCAAGTTGTGGAGAGGCTTGAGCCAGAAACTGTGCTCAAAGAATAAAGTAGAAAGAAACGGAGGACACTTTCTGACGATGTCCTCTAGCTGCTCCTATCCCCACACAAGCAATCACTTTCACATACACTAACAAAGTTTGATTCTCAGAACAAAATTATGAAGTTATTCACAAAAATGCTCTGGTGTTTTGTGTATAATTGGCCCCCATAATATGGAGTGACATTTTTAGGAGGTGTGGCTTTGGTGGAGTAGATATGGCCTTGTTAAGGAAGTGTGTTGCTGTGGGGGCAGGCTCTGAGGTTTCCTATGCTCAGGATACCTCCCAGTGTCTCAGTCAACTTCCTGTTGACTGCAAGATGTAGGACTCTCAGCTGCTCCTCCAGCACCATGTTTGTCTACATACCACCACGCTCCCCATCCTGATGATAATGGACTGAACCTCTGAATTTGTAAGCAAGCTACCCCAATAAAATGTTTTCCTTGTAAGTGTTGCCATGGTTGTGGTGTCTCTTCACAGCCATAGAAACCCTAACTAAGACTCGTATTTAGTCTTTTATATGAGAGAAATTTTAAGCTCCCAGGAAAGTCATGAGTTTCAAAAGGTTATCACCACACTATTTGCTAGCATGGTGCAAAGGCACTCACAGGTAAGACTGCCTTACCAGCCACAGTACAGGTAGCCAGTCTTCCTGGGATCATCCTCTTCTTCATTACAAGGATCCACAGTAAACCAAACACAGAAACACTGGAAAACCAAATCATTTCCATGTATGCATATTCTTGAGGAAGCAAAAACAAGTGGCAGTCACTTTACTAATTATTTTTAATAGTGCATGGCAAAATGTGATGCATGATAAAGCCCTGATATTATAGGGCACATTGTAGTAGTTACCTTGGGAAATAACATCTGTGCAATTGTTTGAGTGACAAACTGAACTAGTTACTCCCTACCCCAGAATCATCTTTACTTGAGATAAGTATTTATAAGTCATTTTTCCATAGCGATAGGTAAAGCAATACCTTTGAAGAAATCAGCTAACAGGGTTTGCTGCTAAAGGCATCTTTTATGAAATCAAGCAGCTATTAGAATTTTTGAATATTTACTGGCGGTTTCTCAATATGTAAGGCTTTGCTCATAATCTTGTTATGACACTAATTAGTATGTTTTATTATCTCATGAAATGTGTGGATGTAGGATTGGTCTGCCATCTAATGAGCCAATATTTTCCAAATGACCAGTCTGATGGTATTATAAATCCACATGTCAGGGAAGGCTGTTCAGAACAGACCAATATAATTTATCATAACAATAAAGAGTTCCTAGTTGTGACTTCTCACTTATGATGTACACTGTCACTCTCTCAGTGACTTTCCTCACTATTGTGAGCAGGCACCAACAGACGCGGCTTGAGGGAAGAAGGATTTATTTGGGCTCACGGTTTCATAGCCACAGCCCACCTTTGCAGAATGGCTCTGCAGCCGCTGGAGTATGTGTGAGGCAGCTCTCATTGCATCCTGTAATGGAAGCAAAGACTGACTCTCCAAAACTGTCCATACCTGAACCTCTAGAAACTGCATAGACGTGGTTGAGCTAAGGACCCTTAGAAGAAGCAATAACCCTGGATTCATCAGATGGGATCTTGTTCCTTGTTCATCTTGTTCTTCACAAAGCGACAGAGAGAAGCAAGCAAAACAGAATAAGTAGATGCAAAGCTGGGGACAGAAACCACACTGACGTGAGGAACGGACCACAGTCAAGCGGTACAGGTGGCCTCTAAAAGCTGAACAAAGCAGACAACCAGATCCCTGTTAGTCAACCATGCTGGCACCTTGACCTGAGCCCAGTGGGCCCTATTTTGTATTTCTGGCCACTAAGACAGTCAGGTGTCTTGCACTATGACATATTACTGCATTTACAGTTATTTGCTTCAGCACAAATGGGACACCAATACAGGCTCATCAGTACATTCCTAAAACAGTGGAAGTGTACCAGTTCCAAGGAGTTTGAGAATCACAACTGTAGCAACCCGAGAACAGTTTTGATGGAGTCAGACGTGTTATCAACAAGTTCCCAGCTTGAAATCTGGCCCTCTCAAATCATTAAAATGACCCCTTTGGAGATGGCCATTGTTGAATACTTGGTTGCCAAAGGGGTCATTGTGTCAAAGTGATCCAGGGTCCTGGTACAAAAGAAGAGCTTCATAAATGAGTATACAATAAGAGTTTAGCGTGGAAGCATCCCCCTTGCTCCCGGTCATGTAAACAGTCCACTTACATTGATAATATGATTTATGGGGCCCTGGCTTCATGCTGGGAATGTGTAAATAATTCAGGTCTTACTACCTTTATTCCTTAAAACACTGCAAATTAAGCCCAGTGTAGTCAAGGTTCAAGCCACAGAGTCAACGACTATCAGAGTTGGTCATTAAATCTCCATTGGTCACAGTTTCAGACCTCCATCTTTCCATCATGGCCTCTGTGGATTTGGAGGCATCTACCCAATACCGATAGACACCATACCGTCAGGAGGAGCTTTGGGATGGGCCCAGGTGGGCACAGGGAGCGAGGAAGAGCAGGTGATACCCACTAAGACTGTCACTTCTCTGTCACCAGGTGTCATGCCTGCCGCACTGGCAAATCTCTTCGACTATTTATCCCAAAAGCCACTTGTTTTCTTCTGGATGAGTTTATCTCCCTGGGATTTCAAATGAAAGGAATAAATAAGTTTATTGCGAAGGAACAATGGCTGAGTCGCTTAAGCCTCGGTGGCAAGCATTATCTAATACAATTTTCCAGAAATTGTCATCATTATCGCTTGTCTTCTGGAGGCACGAGGCTCTCGGAACGGAGTGTTACCATGGTGCCTGTGATCTTCCGCAATTTTTCTTTTTGTTCAGTTTTACTTGGTAAATATTTTTCTTACTTTGTCTTTGAGCTGAAATCAGATGTCAAAGGACCAGCTGGTCCTGAAGTGACCTTTTAGCAATTCCTCCACTGTTGGGTGGTTAATAAGTTAATTAAGCTTCCTGTTAATTAGCTTTATTAGTTAGTTTCGATGTGGTCCTACCAAATGGCTACTACCTTGGCCAGGGATGGCTAGCCAGCCTGCCAATCAGAATGCCCACACACATTGCCAAAGGGCAACCTGACCGTAATGGGCAAGAAAGATCGGAATTTTGCCAGCTACCTTTCTCTTGACAGAGGAAAGCCCCCAGATTGGGAGAACAGTTTGTATACAACTTCACGGTCCATACTTCTGGCCTTCTTAAGGTATCTCTGTTTTCGTGAGGCACTGGCGGAGTGAGTGAGTCAGCTAGTCTTAATTTAAATCTGATTCCAAAAGACAGAAAGAAGAAAAAAAAAACAAACCAGCAGACAGATTTCAAAGGACCTCGCCCCGGCCTTTTAAAGGAACATTTCTTCTTTTAGAAAAGACTGACTGACCAGGATGTCAATGGTAAACCAGTGTCAGTCAGTGCTCCTGGTAAAACACCTCCCAACACCATAGCCACCTGCCGGCACCATCAGCGCAGCTTGGGCAGGAGCAGGAGAGTGCGGCATGAGGTGCTCTCTGGTCTCAATGGCCTGCTAATAATGCAAGAACCCCTCGGAGTCAAAGCCGCACACAGAGTGGATAATACTTGTCAGCTAATTTGGCTCTCAATAATCTGAACGTCCTGATATCTCTGAGACTTTTCCACAGCCAAATTGTCTTGCCTGGTAAATATGCGCTGCATTAAGGAGACTTCATTTTATGTATTGGGGAAAACAGCCTTGGAATCTTGCTGCAGCACCCCGTTGAGAAGTCCTGGGCATCTGGACCGGACTGCCACAGGGTGTCAGCGCGGGTGCAGGGGAGCCAGACATTCTCCCTGACTCCCCTAGAGGGCTTGGTGAGGCTCTCCTCAGTGCTTCAGAAGAGAAAGAGAAATCCGAAAGGCTGGTATTTTTAGTTTCCACTCCCTCCTTGACTGTGAATAGGAACATGATTGAGATTCCCACCAGTCTTCAAAGCAGGCTCACCTTTAAAGCAAATGCCAAGGGTTTGAAATCTCATTGGGCTGGAAGCATGTGTGCAGGAACAGAGGCAGCTTTTTAAAAAAGGAAGCCAAGCCCATAGGCTGTCAGCAGAGTTGAGATAAGGTCTTGCTCCCCTCCCCTGTCCCACGCTGCAGGAGCACAGGCAGGAAGGAGTATCTTCCACCCTGAGGTGACACGTACCCTGCGTGTGGATGGGGACTGGACTCTCAGCTGGCCCATATGCCTCGAGGCACATGGGGCTCTCTGGGTAACTGGAGTCCTTACAAAACCAGCTCAGCACTCAAGGAAATGACCTACAGGGTATGCTGGGATGGATTCAAACATTTCTTGTTACTTTATGGCACCTGTGACTGGAGGGAGGCGGGGAAAGGGAGGGAGAGGTAGGAAAACTGAAATCTAAAATAAAACCACTACAGAGCTTGGAGATGGAGGAGGAGGCTGGTTTTTTTTTTCGTTTTTTTTTTTTAAAGGCCTTTGGCTTGGCTTTAAGAAAGCACAGTTGTAGGACCAGGAACCAACCTAACATTAGGAGCCAAGTGGCCAAGCCAGGGTGAGTTTTTTTGTAAGTGTTCCTCAACCCATCTGAGGAAACCACCTGGCTGGTCTTAGCTGGAAGCCTGCTTCACACTCTTTTGGATAGTGCTGTTTGCAAAGCCATCTGATTTTGGCCACAAAACATCCAGCAGCACCAACATCAGGAATGCTGCTTTTCTTTCTTGGGTCACAGATGGGAGAAATCATATCGTGTGGATTAACTGAAGAATCTGTAACATAGGAGCGGTTTTCAGGAATCAGCTAGAGCCCTCCCGAAATTTTGACACATGGTCTGGAGCTTTCGAATTTCCTGTCCTCAGTACTGTGACCCTCCAGACCTAGCTGATCAAACCTCAAGCTGAGAGCAAGCTTGCTGTAAACATGGCTTGCTCCTGTCCACCCTGTAGGAAATGTCAGCACCCGGCAGCGTGGGGCCACGATAAATCTCATCCCCTTGTTCGCTCGAGCCTTGTTGGTTTGGTCATCCCATTTCCTAAACTGTGGTCCCCATCTGCTTCCAATCTCCATGGTGATGGAGTGCCCAACAGGTTTTGCAACCCCCATTTCCTTCCTCCTCCTCTATTTCTTTCACCGTCTTCCTAGTAGCTGGGTCAGAACCCAAGAGACATCTGTGATCCCCGCTGCTCATCAACATGGGCTCTGCAGACTCCCAATGTCACTAATCTTCCTCTAGCTCTCTGGTCTCTGTCTCCATAACCACAGTGTAAATTCTGACAGGAATCGTCACCTCTGACAGGAATGCTATAATGGCTTCCACATTGTTATCCCTTCTCCTGTCCCATTATTCAGTGCTTACTCCTTGGATCTTACCTCATGCTGCTGTTCTCTGCAGAGATGAGCTGCTGCTATTGAAGCAATCCATTAGCATGGTAGCAGCACCCCCTTCTCATCTGTCTTAGCCTTTCCCTCCTGAGTGCTTACTGCCCGCAGGGAAGCCCCAACCTAGGGATGACAGTGGCACCAGGCAATAACTCTGGGCCAGTTAAGGGCGGCAGCCAAGACAAATGCTCCCAATGTATTGGAATACACCTTAAGACCCTTCCGCCAGGCCTCTCATCTGTAGGGGGGAAAAAGACCCTTTGACAGGTGATCATAAAATGGCAAGCCCAGGGACTTCCCAGTGACTTTTTTGTGTGCCTGGGAAGATGCAGAACTCAGTCCCAAATGGACAGTGGCATCAGAATATAGGGACTGTAGATCAGAATATAGATGTGGTGTGTGACCAAGGGAATAGGAGCCCAAGGTGGACTTAAATTATATTGAATGAGCACATTTAGGCATCTAAGTTTCTTAATAAAGAAAAAATATATAGGGCTCCAAGCTGCATGCTTTATTCCATAAGATACTTGTTGGCTGGTTCTTTTTTTTTTTTTGGCTAGTTAATTCCCACATGACAGGAGTGTGTAACACCTCACAGATCCGGTTACTTAGCTGGTGTGTAATGGAGTATTTTATGGTGTTTTTGCAAGCACGGAGATTGCTTTCTGGAGGAGAGAAGCCCACTCCCTTGAGAGTTGCCCTCAGCACTCAGGCTGTTTGCCCTGGGAAGGAATCATCAGGGGCATAACTGAAGGAAGGGAGCTCTCTAGCTCAAGAGAAGCGAGAAGCGAGGAGTGAGGCATCCCTGCCCCAGGCGACCCACTCTCCTGACCACTCCATGTGGGTCTGCAACCATCTGGAGAGCGCTCTCCCTTCCCATTTGCCAGCACCCCCATCTCTCCAGTGATGGATTCAGCTCTTATCTCTCACATGGACTCTTAGAGTCACCTGGGATCTAGCAAGAAAGATCTAGAAAACAGAGTGATGCACAGATTTCTCAGTCTTCAATTCTGTCTCGAGATGATCTTTGGGGTTGGCCAGGAGCACTGTTCCCCTTCTCTTTGAAGAATCGGTCCTTTCTTTTGTTCCCACTCTGAGCTGTGTGTTCCCCCACATAAGGTCAAGTATCTGCATCTCCCATGATTGCAGTTTGAGTTGATATGCCCACTACAGGCTCATGTGTCTGTGTCGGAACATTTGGCCCCAGCTGGTAGGGCTGTTTGGGAAAACTGGGCACGTTGAGGAGGTAGAACTTGGCTAGAAAAAGTGGATGCTTGGGGAGGTTGTGGGTGTGTGGACTGTTAGGCTTTGTAGCCCAGTCCCTCTTCCTGCTCTTTCTCTGCTTCTTGACCATGGACCCCGACTCTACTGCCACCGTCCCTTCGCCATGATGCACACCCTTCACACTGTGAGACAAACGACATCCTTCGTCTAGGCATTTGTCACAGCAAGACAAAAGTGACCAACGCACCCACAAAATTTCTCTGTTGAAACTGACACCCAAGATAACAGCACTAGGGGTGGGACCTCTGGGAAGGGATGAGGTGCGAATACTGTCTTAGTTAAGTTTCCTTTTATTGTGATAAAATGCTCTGCCAAGGGACTGGAGAGACCAGGACAGTCGTTAAGAGCACTGGCTGGTCTTCCAGAGGACCTGGGTTCAATTCCCAGCACCTACATGGCAGTTCACGCCTGTGTACAACTCTGGTTCCAATCAACCCAATGCCCTCTTCTGACTTCTACAAGCACCAGGCACAGATGTGGTGCACAGACATATATGTGAACAAACTATTCACATACATAAAATGAATTAATCTAAAACTAAATAATACTCTGAGAAAAGCTACGTAAGAGGGAAATGGCTCACCCTACTTCACAGTCCAAGGGTATAACCCACCTTGGTGACAAGATTGGCAGCAGGAGCTGGAGGCACCCGGTCACTTCTGCAGCCTGGGAGCAGAGATGAATGTCTGTGCTCTGTGCACTTTCTCCTTTCCATGCAGTGTAGGATCCCAGCCCAGGGCATTGTGCCACCCACGGTGGACAGACATTCCTGCTTCAGTTAGATGTCCTCCCACCCACATGCTCAGAGGCCCATCTCCAGGTGAGATTCTAAACTTAGTAAATTAACAGTTGAGATCAGCTGCTACAAAAGCTTGCCCTGCGAATCTGAATCTCTCTTGAAAGGGCCACAGGAAATCGCTGCTTATTAAACACTGACCCCCGTGAAATGCCAACCATTCTGGCACTAAGTCTTTGACCACGGACTTCCCAGCCTCCAGAACTGTGAGAAAAACATCCCAGCGGTTTCTGAATCCAAGGTGCTGTCTTCAAAGTCCCCACTGTGTGTGGAATGAGGAGGCACCACACAGTTGCAGATGCTTTCCTGATGTGTGTCCATCAATCGGGAAATTGATTTCCCAATTGGCAAAAGCTGTCTCCTCCGCTTTTTTTTCCCTATCCTGCTTTGCATCTGGGCAAAGACGTGCTGAGTACCCAGCTGTGCTCCAGCTACCTCAGCACTTCAGAAAATGGAAGAAAACTTCACACTGAGTGGTGGTTTCTATTCAAGTCCTTTGGTGCCCCTCCCTTTGCAAGGCAAAGCCTGCCCCTCCCCCTAGATCACCCTCAGCACATGGTGACTCAACTCTAATACACAGATAGCAGAAATGTTGCAGTGTGGCTCTCTAGCCTTGGTCATGAAAGGCATTGTGGCCATTGTGCTCTCTCTCTCTCTCTCTCTCTCTCTCTCTCTCTCTCTCCATTTTCTTAGGGGAAAATCAGCTACTCTCTCATGAAACACTCCAACAGCCTTATAGAGAGGCTCATGCCGCAATGCCTGACCTGTGGGCCTTCCCTGAGCCTTCAGCTGTCTGTGACCCTGGACAGCATCTTGCCTGCAACCTCACCAGAGATATCAGAGTCTCCCCCGTAGGGCTACTCAGCTCAGCAGCTCCTGGGATCCCTAAACATGGAAACTAGGGTAGCCACAGGAAATGCTTGTTGTTGGAATAGCTAGGTGGGGGGGAGTTTTAAAATATCAACAGATAAATCATATATACCAAGCTCAAGTTATTCTCAGATTCTCAGTGGGAGCTGAAGTGGGCTATGTCGATGTCACTGTTATGTCAGAGTGGCTGAGAGACTGCAGCAACCACCAAAGACAGGGGTTAGGATTTTAGTTTGGGAAGTTGGTCCAGAGGCAGGTAAGACTCACTTACATATTGTTACTCATTTCACCCAGAATGCTCAGCAAAATAAATTCAAGGGAGTCATAAGTGATTAGGAATAGAAAATCGGGACTAAACAAACAAAACCAACACTGGTACAACTATTGATCTTAATCGTGACAAGCCTCCTAGTAGCAACGGTGAACAGGAAACCTAGTGACCGCTACACTAAGTCTAATAAATTTTATACATCTCGTCCTCTTATTGGAAGAGAAACAAAGTCTTTTTGAGCATTGGATTTAAGAAAAAAATTCTCTTAATAGATATTGAGCCAGGTAGAGCATTAGGCTACCAGTCATATTTTTGGAGAT
Organism: Ellobius talpinus; assembly: GCA_001685095.1. Classification (NCBI taxonomy): domain Eukaryota; kingdom Metazoa; phylum Chordata; class Mammalia; order Rodentia; family Cricetidae; genus Ellobius; species Ellobius talpinus. The sequence goes on from LOJH01001986.1 coordinate 45,538, forward strand.
ACTGTTAGCAAAAGCCATTTAGCTATTGCTTGTATTCTTTTGGAAAGGAGGGAGGGGAGCGAGGGCCAAGTACAGCAGCTGGAATACGGGAAATCAGATGGATTCCTCTGACCTGAGTGTGATGGGACCTTTTGAAGGTGGCTTATACATGCATGAGGGTAAAATGTTTTTGATCTATGCTTCCCCGCTCTCATTGTGCAGCAGTGTGTGTGTGTGTGAGAGAGAGAGACAAAAACTCTTTCCTCCCTTCCCCTTCTCTTCTCTTCTCTCTCTCTCTCTCTCTCTCTCTCTCTCTCTCTCTCTC
>LOJH01001987.1:0-20220 GCA_001685095.1 Ellobius talpinus
TACAATTCTATTCCATACTATGTGTCTGCCCACATGTCTCCCACCCATGCGCCCTCCGCCGCCTTGGCGACTCTGCACCTTCGGGGACTCACTGTGCTGCCTGCATCAGCCCGCCCCGCTGCAAGCGGAACGGGCCAGGGCTCACAGCTGCTCTGACAGATTTTTAAAAAATCATAAAACCACCACATGGCTGTGGCTTACTGACAAGGTTCTTTCTGACATCTGTCTCTGGCGGGGCTACGTGGATTCTCCTGACTTACCGTCTTTCTCCCAGCATTCAGTTTAGTTTTATCTGCCTAGCTCTACTCTACCCTGTCACAGGCCAAGGCAGATTCTTTATTCATTAACCAATAAAAGCAACATATACACAGAAGAACCTCCCACACCGCAGTGGGAAGACTCTTGTTTTCATCTCCCTACTCTGGTTACACCTTGCCAAGGAAGCCATGTCTATGCTTCTCCTACCTCCTCAATGTCAGATGTTCATTTTCCAGCAAAGTACTTAAGGAGTTTGACAAGCCAGTCAATGCTAAGTTGAAGACAGCGCTTTGTTATTTTTCAGGACATTCTTGTCCCACATCAATCAGTAAATTGAGTTTGAATCATTAGGCCAGGCAGATGAACCCAGCCTTCCTACATTTCATTGGTATTAATCATTAAATCCTTCACCAGTTGTGCGTTTTCCAAGTGTGATGTATGTGATGTTTGATATGCGGGTAAATGAGAGTGTTTAATGACTCAGAACGTGTGGCATTTGAAGGAGTTGAGTAAATGACCTTGCCTATGGAAAACCTACCGAGATGAAGGATAGAAGTGAATGTTGAGGAGCCCATGCCTGCTAACTCGGACCTGTTAATCTCAACTTCTCAAGAGGCTGAGGCAGGATGATTACATATTCAAGGCCAACCCAGGAATTTAATGAGACTTTATGGACAGTAAAATATAAAATCAGAGTTGGGGCTGTGGCCGTTGTTAGAGCATTTGTGTAAGGTGAATGACTGTGTGTGGTTTGGTCCCCAGTACCACAGAAAACCAAAGCAGGAAAAGTGTAGCCTAGTTCATGGTTGCAATAGGACCTTTTGTTGTGAAGAGGATGATTAAATCTGAGGCTTCTATCCCATGTCCGCTCTGCCCTTAAGGGTATCACCGCGTTCATTTCTGTTTGTGATTCTCTTTCTTCAGCATATCCACCTTCACGTTGACTTTGTAAGGCATTCTGGGTACTGAAGTTCTTAATTAGCGTATGCTGTAGTTTCCATGGAAGAAACACATATGATCGTGATTGTTCCCAGTGCTCCATGATGAGATGGCAGTGACAGCAAGGAAATGCCCAGGTTCTTGAAGGACCCATTGTGTGTCAACGATGGATGTGGAGGATTTCTGTGGGTGCTACTCAGTTGTAGATAGAGGGCTGAGAATGGTGTATGTTCAGAGCTGACATTGGCATCGTGCTTGCATTGGAGATGGTGGTAGCAGCATGTTCCTGCAGTAAACAAGTCTTAGCAAAGGGTGGAGACCAAAATTATTACATAATTCTTGCTGGGGCCCACAGGGAGGTCAAAACCCCTGGAAGGAATCTGAGGGTCCTCTATTGAGGCTGCAGAATTGGATCATGGAGAGCATTTGTTCTGGGGTTTTGAGCTTGTAATGGGGAACCATGAGAGGGGTCTGTGCAGCTGGTTGTCTAGGTTAATTGGAAGTTAATTGGAACAGTTTCACTTATCGTTGACTATTCAAGTTTGGCTGCTGAAGAAATTTGGGATTAACCGAGGAGAAACACTGGGACTTAAGGACCTAGAAAGGGCAGAGCAGTGCACAACAGAGGGGCTAGGGGTAGAGAAACGTGTATGGCGAAGTCAGAGTGAAGTGAGCTAGTCACTGCCCTAGAAGTTTTAGAGTGTATACCAATGGAGCCTGGGAGTTGAGCGATATGCTCTGGTATCTACCTTTCTATTCCCAGAGGTGAAGTGAACGTGCCACTTAGTAGGTAGGGGTTGAGGTTAAGGTTGAGGAATGCTTGGCTGAGCAGGTCGTATCTGTCAACCAAGGGGTGGTTTCCTTCATTCATTGCTTTCAGGTAATTTCTTAATGCCTTTGGCCACATGCGGTTATTTTTGATTATGTAAGGATGTGCTTTTAATTGGAGAAAGCTAGAAAGGGGTCAGGAATGAGAAAGGGGGGGCTACTAAAGACACTATAAGAAATCACAATTTATTCCTGCTCCAGGTCGGGAGCTAGAGGATGTGCCAGAAGCTGACACATCTGTCTTGCATGATCTCTGGACATGCACAAGCCAGGCCCCCTCAGCTAGGTGTCTGTGTCATTGCCCCTTATTAAGTCTCCTGTGTTTGCTACTCAGAAATTAGAAGCTTGATAATTTTGTCGGGCTGCCGTGATCTGTGTCTCCTGCCTTTTCCCGTTCACTTGCAGAAGCAGCCACCATTACCAAGCACACTGATCCATTAGCTCTCATGACAAGAAAGAATTCTTCTTGGGAGTTTAGTATGCTCATCCTTGACCCCCCTTTTTTTGGAATTGGAAATTATCCTGAAAATTTACCTCTACCTCTGTAATTTCTCCGGCGTGCTCAAGAACAGTTTAATAGTCTTAAAACGGATGAATTCGCAATGAGAGCTCTGAAGGTCGTAACTGAGCAGCGATAACTCAGCTAATGAAATATTCATTTCCAGCTCTGAAGTGGCACTGTATATCAATGTGTTGTCACCAACTGTCATTGTTACGTAGAGCACAAGTATATTTATGCATTTATAAATAGCTCGGGGGAGGAGGGAGAGGCTAATTACATGCAGGAACAGGTACAGCAACATCCATGGCCCTGTCTCTAACCGGCACCTGCTTACCACTTTCCCAAGGCATGTCTGTGAATTAAGTATAGGTTCCGCACATTAACCTCTGGTGTGTTTGGTTTTGCAAATGATACAATTAGAGAGAGAACAGTTCGGGAGATATATGTGCTTTTTTAGGTCATATCCACACCAGGGGTTTGTTTATATAAATGTAAAACAGAGTGCGTAATTTAGCACTTACTTAGGACAATTAAACTGAGAACTGTTTGGTTTGAAAAATCTAGAACACTGGAGAAGAGATATATATTTATATAATTAACTTCGCCAATTAAGAATGGATTTACGTTAGTAAAAATCAATGTAATTATCCAGATAATTCAGGCTAATTAAAGTCCTCCCCACATCCTTAGATTTCCATTAGCCGCCTGTTTCTGGTAACAGAGAACTTTTGGTGTTAAATTAGTTCTATAATTTGTATAAAGTATCCTCACTCTGTTTTGCTAGTGCTTCAGCTGACTGTGTGTACGTGATAAACAGATGTCCTTTAGGCACACAAAAAGGGGCAAGTATCAAATATTGTGCGCCAAATCACAGTGTTATAATTATACTGACAAACTTAAGTGTGCAGTCTTTAAAAAATATAGAAACAGTTTTGTGTGTGTGTGTGCGCGCGTGCGTGCTTGTGTGTGGTGTGACTATTTTTGGTTGTCAACTTGATTATATCTGGAATTGACTAAAACCCAAGAGGCTGGATACACCTGTGAGTGAGTTTTCTTAATTAAATTGGTTGAAATCGGAAGGCCTAACCTTTGGAATGGATCTTTTGAGGGGGGATCTTTTCATGTGGCCCACACCTTCTGGTGGCGACCTATATAAAGGCCTCGGAAGAAGGACACTTTTGCTCTTTGTGTGCTTGCCTTCTCCCTTGCTGGAAAGTCCATTCCTTCACGGGTAGTAGAGGCTACTTCTTCGTGATGCTGCTGTACACTCAGGATCAGCTGAGACATCCAACCTCATGAACTGACCAAATCCTGGATTCTTCCGGTTGTTGCATTAGTGGGACCACAGCCTGTAAGCCATTCTTCTCTCTGTCTCTGTCTCTGTCTCTCTCCACCTACAGTCAACCATAGAGACCATCAGCCCCCTGGAGCCGGAGTTACAGGTGTTTGTGAGTGAGTGCTGGGGACTCAACTCAAATCCTCTCTCTGTAAGAGCGATACTTGCTGCTAACTCCCTAGCCATCTCTCTGGCCTCTGGATTTTGGACACAGGGTCGATCGCTGAACCTGGAATTCTATAACTTTGCTATATTGGCTGGCCAGCGAGCCCTGCGATTCTTCTACATCCGCTTCCCCAGCCTTGGGTTCACAGGTGCAGGCCCTCGGCTTTTCATTTAATACAAATGCTGAGAGGCACACTCATTTCTTCATGCATGTGCCACACACTTTATAGATGAGCCGTCTCTCTAGCCCTCGCTACAGAATCCTTTATATCCAGATACACTTTAGCAATGATGGGGATTTGATTAGAAATGGGATGGGATATATATTCAGTGTTCTGAATTTAGTACACAACCCCTAGTTCCAGTGCACCTATGAGAAGCCCTTATAGCTTTGGATCCCCTCTTGTCCCTTCCTTTGAACTCCGTATCTTTACCCTGATTTGAAAGTACCCACCTCTTTTCCTCATCTGACTACCTCCATAGCCTCTCAAAAACAGAAAGCAGCAGCCTCTTCTTAGGTTTATAAATAGGTGCCACCTTAGGTGAATGTCAAGTGTAGATTCTCTTCGAACCTTGTGTGTCTTTGGCATTTCTTTACCATTCTCTCTGGAATTAAAAAAAAACTTCCTCCCTGTAATCTGAAGGGATGTGAAGTGGGTGGTGTAAGATGGGTGTTTCACAGTGAGTGTTCAGACATGGAGAGGCGGATTTGCCTTGGGCAATTGGCATTTCGTTTTAGCTTGGAAAGTTCATTTTGTTGTTTTTCTTCTGTTCTTTAGTCTGAGAAAAGAACAGGTTACAGCCTGGGCTTGCTTCATAGTGTGAAAGCCAACTGGTCCATGTGAATGAACGCAGTTACGTAGTGGGGGCAGGACTCTTGGTTGATGCTGTGCCTTGGGTCTCATGAGCTACTTCAGGTCTGTCTCAGGTCTTCCCCATATTTAAAGGACTTTGAGAAAAAAATTAAGCAACTGGTCTGGTTATTATAATTACTGTATGTGTGCAGAAGTAGTTGGAGAGTCAAGATTGTGAAGAGTTCAGGAAGAGGAATCCATTCCAGAGCTTCATAATAGAATTTAGGTTCTGTCAGAAACATGCAAGTATAGTGTTTCTTTTTGAGGGGGGACCCTACATTTGCTTGTATGCTCCTTCTATTTATATCCTCATCTTAATGATTTTTTTTAGAACATCAGAAATGGCATATGTCTGTCAACTTTTGGAGCTAAAATATTTTAAAATAATTACTCCCTGATTGGATCATGTTGATTTAGAATATGCTTACGCTAGGAAAAATTCCCACTGGGCTTTTGAAACTCCTCCTTGAGAACAGAACCTGTCCTCTTGTAACTGAACTTAAAATATGGAGAGCAAGCAGCTGAGTTTGGAATCCCCCAGTTATTACCCTTCTCGTCCTTGGTCCTTGACTTACTGCTTTCCTGAGCAAAGCACACTTAGCGCCAAAGAGAAGAGAGCTGTCTAGAGGTAGGGCATCTAGCAGGTCAGATGCTCCTAACTGTTAGGCCTTAGAATCCCAGAATCCCCGTTAGTGTGGGGTGGGGAGGGGAAGAAAAGGAAATGAATTATAGTGATAATTTCTAGTGACCTTGAATGTTCATTTGTTCTGTTGATGGTTTACGTGAAGGGAAATTACTTTGAACCAATTCCAGGGACTTGAAAAACCTCATACCAGGAATTGGGATTCAGGCTGTCACTTCCTTCTCTGCCTGTTCCTGAGTAGATCTCAGGCAGCTGTAGCAAAATCACAGCCTCTGTTGGAAAACACGCCTATGCCGTGTTTTAGTGGGTAGACTGTGTGTGTGAAACTCTAAATATTACAGATTCTGGTTCAGTGTTCCCCTAAGCCAAGAGCTTCTATTTAATGTGCGACAGCAGTGAGCAACTCCAGGCTGTGATCTCTTGGTCGCGCCCATCTGGAACACTTGGATGGTTTGGTCACTGTCTCTGCACACCATAGTGTGTCTATTTACATGTTTTGGACCTTAATACCCAATTCTAATTTGCTAAGATCCTTTGATTTCAGCATGATGAACCATTCTTCCACAATGGTTCCCATGGAGTTGTTAAAGTCCTTGTGTTCTTAGAAACTTCTTGTAAGGCTGATTTATTGACTTGATGGGCTGTAAAGCTGTTTTGCCTGATGAAGAGAATTACCTTTAGCTACGAGTTTGTGGCCACAATGGCTTTCATGAGACTCCTTCTCATCAATAGAATTCTGTTAAAAGAGTTGCAATGAGGCCTCCTGTTCTCCAAGGATGTTGTCTCTACTGCTGTGCTTCTGTCCTGATGATGGATCCTGATGGAGAACTGACTACCAACTTGTGTGTAAAAGAAAGGATCTATTGTAGTAGAGTCTTCAAAGTCTCCAGTTGCTAGAATCTTCTGACTCTTGTTTTTTTCCTCAGAAATAACCACATGAACGGAGCACTTCTGCCCCACAGTTCCAGTGATGTTTCACTTAGTTCAGATGCTCCACACTAGTGTGTAACTCATGGGAGCTTCTCATGAATAAGACAGGAACTTATTCTTAGGTGTGAGAGAGAAGTTTTGGTCCCTAGGATTACTACTAGATTGAAAAGAATTATTTGTAGTTCTCTCAACCAGAGTACATAGAATTACAGAGAAAACTAATTACATAGAGATACCCCAGTTTATCATTTGCGATTGGCAATATGGGGACATTTTATTAACATCTGCAAGATCTGTTAGCTGTCATGTGTCGCTGTGACCCCTTGAGAAACCAGCATCATCTACCACCTGAGTGACATCCAATGGTGACAGAGCCCTTGGTGTTGCTACCAGTACTATGATATTTGCTAAATATTAAACTCAATAACCAGAGTCTGAAGTCGTCTCAGCATCACAGGTCACTGGAATTCTAGCTAGTGTGTTTGAGGCCCAGTGTTGTGAAGGTCTGTGTAATGCGTGAGGCGGGATATGGTTCTGACATTGTGAGCCAGGTAGTGTTTGTTGCATCCATTCTGTTGGGCTCTGTGAAAGCTTCCATACCTTTAAACAGTTGTTCTGTGTTTTCATAGGGCTTCATGTAGAAGCATAGTAGAGTTCTGGATTTGAACCATGGTGCTGTCCGTCGTTCGGTCACATCTTTTTTGGATGAAGTCTCTTCTTTCTCACATTCATCTGGACTGACTTAATCATTGCTGCCATTCTATGTATTTTGCACATACCTAGTGGTTTTGGGGTAATCGCCTATACTGCATGCATAGTGTGTTTAAGGTACATTGTTTCTTGATTGCTATATAATGCATAGATGATAAAGACAGCATCTCTGTCCTCATGCACCCTCCTGCTGTTTGGGTAGATCAGCATGTATGGGCAAGTACAGACTCTATAATTACTGCAGTAATTAAGCATGCCCTGTTGCTGGGCACTGAGGATGCATTGTTGGGTTTCTCTTTGCTTTGCACTCAGTACTTGGCACTAGACTATGTTTTAGATTTCTTTCCTTTCTAGGATCTAGTATCTGTAAAGATTACCATGGCTGTATTTGAAATGTATAAGTCAGGTGAGATAAAAAAATAATGCTTAAGGGACTGGAGAGATGGCTCAGAGGTTAAGAGCACTGACTGCTGTTCCACAGGTCCTGAGTTCAATTCCCAGAACCACATGGTGGCTCACAACCATCTATAATGAGATCGGGTGCTCTCTTCTGGCATGGAGGCTGAACATTGTGTACAAAATAAATAAATAAATCTTAAAAAAAATAATGCTTAAAACCCAGTCCACCAACCTGGGAGATTACAGGCCAGCATGGCTAATGAGTTTGTCTTCTGTGCTTCATATAATGGATGGTGTCTGCCCGCGTGTACAGAGCTAACAGGTCCTATCTGTACTTGCTGATGATGAGCCTGTTGCTCTGTGTGGCATGGGCAGTAGGACTGCCGCCGTCCACACCTGCACCACATCTGCCTTGAGATGGTTCCTCTGCTAAGAAAGTCCTTGGCTCCTAATGCTGCAGGACATGCTGTGGGAGTGGTAAACCCTTAAGTCTCCCCTTCTCCAACAAAAAGGGTCCCTCCAAGAACAGTCATGTCTTTGTAATTGCCCCCCACAAACTATTGATTACGAACTTGAACAAAATGTGTTTTAGCCCAGTGATTAGGATAAAAACCAAACTCGAAGTTCAGATAGTGTGCTGTTTATTGAACCCTCCATATCTAATTCTCTAGAGTCTTCAGTGCCAGATATCAGGAGAATCAGGAGAACAGAGTTACTGTTGATGCTTTAGTGACATTCATGGATAAAATAACCACTTGGTTTTTGCCTACGTTCATGGGTAAGGTTCTGGGTGAAGTTTTGCCCACACAGGCACACGCGTGCTGTGCAGTACCAGATAGAAGTGTCGTCCTGCAAACCCCAGCCCTAGAGTCCCTTTTGTCTCTGAATCTCTGGCTTCTATGATTTTCTTCTCTCTTTACCATCATGACGTTCGCATCGTGATTCAGTTATTTTATCTAGGAGTGTGTCTGAGGAAGTTGTTCATCTCTGCCGTGTGTATGTGATTGATTTGTTCATAACCCCCTGAATGTCAATAAGATGAAGTATATGCCGAATGTGATGTTTTCATCTGTTGCATATTTGCAAGGAAATTCTTTGTTATAATGAATTACACATTGGCGTCTCTTTTATGCTCTCTTATGCTGTCAACATAAGACATTGGTCATTTGTTTACAATAACAGCTGTCCAATCAATAATTGTGATACTGCTAAATTATTAACAAAACAGGAGAGAAGTACGTTGTAATTTTTTTATTTGACTTGGTGTCTCCATATGTTTCTCTATAATTGATCCTGAGCTGTTAGATTTCAATCTCTGGGGAGAGTTTTTGAGAAGGCATAATTTCTCAGTGGGCAGAAAAAACAAAGTCAACATCAGCCTGAGGTATTTAGACTATTTTGTGTCTTAGATTTGTAATTCAGCCTTGCTCCCACAGAGACAAGGGAATTATTTCCTGATGCAGAGATGAGCTCCTGGACATATGTTGTCCCAGCTTTTGAATCAGTGTCGCCAAGTGGCTTTGGGAACAAGAGATGATCTTATTTCTTAGAGCACCTTGCTACATTTAATAAAATCATTTGTGATACTCACCGACTCTCTTGGAAACTGCTGAGTCATTGCTAATTGGTGAATTGTTTCAGGTTCGCTCTTGCTTGCGGAGGCATTTATTCATTAGTTTATTTGAATCTCATCTCAGTTTTGGTTTTGTTAACATTTTACAAACTTTAGGGATGGGGAAAGCAGAGAAGTGCATTCTTACCTAGCTTCATGTCTAGTCAGTGGAGCAGGAGTTCCAGAAACCGCGGTTCCTCTGTGGTCCAAGCTCCCTGCCCCCTTGGCTTAGGATTCTGTGATGTCCGACTGCTCCATCTGGCAAGCTGGGAGGACAAGAGGGTCTGTACTTTACAGCTGGTTGAGTCACCAAAGCGGGCTTTTGTGCGTGGACAATGGCTGAGTCTCTGTTGTACTCTGTCATGTGCCACCTACAGTGTTCTTACGTTGATCAGGTAATTCAGGCGCTCGCCTTTGACGTCTCAGATGTGTTTTGTCCAGGTTTCCTAATTCAACCCACCCTTCTTCATGGCCAGTGGGTTCTTTGCTTGTTTTCAGGAGAGGCTAATGAGCTGATAAAGTGGGCACATGATGCCATTGGTTTCTTACTTTAGTTTTGTGAGGTCAGGTTTTGCCGTGGGCCCAGTTTATCTGTAACTCAAGGTACTTTGGCCTCCACATTTTTGTTTTTAAGAACCAGCACACCCAGCTAATGCCACGGATTGATTTATTGATCATGTGTGTGGGCATGTTTGCTCACATCCATTTATGTGTGTGCGCTTAGGCCAGAGGTCATATACACACAAAATGTCACTCATTTTCCTCCTTTACTTTGATCTGTTTTCCTTGTTTTTTTTTCTTTAAATTTTTTGGTATTTAAAGTTTTCATTTCATTATTTTATGCATAGGTGTGTTCCTTCTGCACATAGGTCTGTGTAGCGCTTGAGTGTCTGATCCCCAAATAGGCCAGAAGAGGGTATCAAATCGCCTGCAACCAGAATTCCAGATGGTTGTGAGCTGCTATGTGGGTGCTGGAACTTGAACCTGGGCCCTTTGGAAGAGAAGCCAGTGCTCTTAATCACTGAGCTACTTCTCCAGCCCAGCTTGTTGGTAAGTTTCCTTGCTTGAGACAGGCTCTCACCGTGTAGCCCCAAGGAGCTCTGGAGTGATAGAGTCAGCAGTCTCTAGCTCTTCTGCTGGTACAGAGAGTGTTCACCATCCTGCCTAGCCTTCAACCCTGGACAACAGGGTTCTTCCTGAACCTCAACTACACTGACTTTGCCAGACTGGTGGCCGGCCATTGAACCCTAGGGATATGTCTGCCAGGCCCTCCCATCATGGAGTTACCTGTGTCTCACCCTTTACACTGCCATAAAAACAACAAAAAGAATGCTAGTGATCTGAACTACAGTTCTCAGGCTTGCCCCTCGGACATTTTACTGACTAAGCCACCTCTCCTGCTCAGCCCTGATTTAAAACAAAACAAAACAAGACCTGAGCTGCTATCGCCAGCATATGGCCTTCCTTTCTGGATGGACAGCATTTTCCAGTGCAGCCGGAATATGTGTACAGATCTTTCTGCAGCCGCCCGCGCCTCTCTCTGCTCCTCTCAGTGAAGGCGAATGTGGTCCCAAGTTTGGCGAGGCAGCAGGAAATCAGCCCAGAGCATCTTCTGCTCAGTTTCTCCCTGCCACACATAAACAAACATCTGTTTGATTCTTCAGCTAATCTGACATTTTCCCAGGGCACGTTGCAGTTATTTCTACCAGATCCCGTTTTGGAGTAAGCTGCTTCTGCTGGGGAGGAGGTGACAGGCTCAGGGGTGGGTAATGTCGCCAATCTGGAGTGTCTGGTCTCTGCCCCAGGCTCGTTTTTGTGAGTTAGCCCAACTGCCTTGCCTGATCAGCAGGTTATTTTGTATCAGTTTCCCATCTCAGTCCTGTTTCTCCCACCATTTATCCCCCCTCCCAGTTCTCTCTTTTATCACGATTACTTCTTGTGACTTGTGTTTGTGTGTATTTTTAAAGGCTGTGTTAGCATTACTATTATTTCTGAAATTCTCGTCTTTATTTTTCTCTCGCCATCTGTTCATTTCAGTATTCTCAGTTTGTTTATGATTTCAGCTTCCCATCCATACATTTTTTTTCCTGGTGTTTGGCTGTCCTTTCCTGACATAATAGGTCAGGCTTTCAGAAGTCTGGCCCCCATGGAATTTGACTTTTTCCATAGTCAACACGCCGCCTATGCCTTCTGAAATCATTCATCTCTTAGGTCTTTGAGCAGATGTTAACTGTTTCAATATTTTGTTGTTTTGGTGAAGAGAAAATTGAAATATAAGATGTCAGTGATAGCACGCTTTGCTTACACCGCGGCAGATTGCAGCTTCCAAGTAGAATATGCAAGTGTCTCTAAAACATGGAATGTTTGTTCCCTTATGCATTTTAAGCACCATCTACAGGTTGTGTGCGCTGAGGGATGTAAAGAGGAGGGAGCCCTTGGTGTCTGCAGCATCTAAAATGGATGTTGAAATTCCTCGAATTGGGTTTCAGCTCTAGGAACTCACCTGGAGCTGACTGACGGGCGTCCATGTGAGAATGAGAAGTGGGGAAGAGAGTCTTAAGTTTCTTCGCTTGGTTGTAATGAAATCTTTTGGCAAACACACCTGATGAAAGAAAGGCTTTACTGTGGCTCACTGTTCAAGAATTGTGTCCAGTGTGGTGGGGAAGTCCAAGGCAGCAGTAGCTTGAGACTGATGCTCACCTCATGTGGCTTCCACAGTCAGGAAGGCTTCCTGCTGCTCAGAGCCCTTTCTCCTTCTGTGCAGTCCAGGGTCTCAACCAGGAACTGAGGCCACCTATAACGGGTTGGACTTTTCACCTTCTCAGTGCAGTTGAGATAATCTCCCACAGGCATGCCCAACTGCCCATCTCCCTGGTGATTCTAGATTCTGTCCAGTTGACAACATTAACAGGAAGGATGATTTGACCACTTGATAACTTGGTTCATATTTTATGGTTGAGACTCGTCTGATTAAAATATGAATGACAGAAGTAATGTGTCTGGGAGCGGGGAGTGTTTTTCCAAATGATAACTGATAATCAAGACAGAGGAAAGGGACGTCCCTGGAATAGCCCGTGTTGCTCTCACAGTCTGTACTCGGTACCTCCTGGTGGGTTTTCTGAGCATCTGGCATTCTTTAGTCATCCTTGCAGAAACAGAACGTAGATTGTCTCAGAACATAGATTACTGATATTTTTATTTTTTACATGTGTCAAAAGGAGATTCTAATAACTAATGACCGACTTTGGGGTTAGTTGACAGAAGTCCTCCCATCTTACTAGCTTGTTGCTGTTTCCAGAGCCCAAGTGTGCAGAACTTCATTCCTTAGAAAGGAGGGAAGCCAACAGAGCCCCCTCCAAAGTGTGCATGTTAGTGTGAGGGTGGCATGTGGCACTGGGGACTAAGCCTTGTACTTTTGGTCACCTCTTCCTCTGTTCTATTCTTTCCTTCTAATTTTCTCCCTCTTCAGAGTACAGGTGACAACGCTAGTGCATAATGTAGGTCTCTTGGGACTTGAGTACGACCCTTAAATGGGTCCCCGTTACTCTTGTTGCTGTTAACTTGCACTTGGTTTGGTTACTCAGCCACCAAAGCCAGGGTTTTCTTGGCCCCTTTCCCCCCTCTTCTGGGTTAACTCGGGGCCTGATGGTGAATACTCATTATACAAAGGTAATTAGAACAGTCATCCATTACTGTCTCATTTCATGTTTTCTGGTGTGTTCTGTGTGTGTGTATGTGTGTTCCCTGTATATACTGGGGCACTTGTGTGCACGTGTTCCTACCTGTACTGGGGCACTTGTGTGCACGTCTGTTCCTGTGTGTACTGGTGTGCACATGTGTTCCTGTGTATACTGGTGCATTTGTGTGCATGTGTGTTCCTGTGTATGCAGACACACTTGTGTTCTCATGTGTTCCTGTGTATACTGGGGCACTTGTGTGCACGTGTGTTCCTGTGTGTAATGGTGTACTTGTGTGCACATGTGTTCCTGTGTATACTGGTGTACTTGTGTGCACATGTGTTTCTGTGTACGCAGGTATACTTGTGTGCATATGTGTCCTGAAGCTAGAGAACTAGCTTGATGATTAAGCCTCAGGTATCAACCTTTTTTTCCCCCTTAAGGTAGAGTCTCTCTTTGGCTTGGAACTGGCTTTTGGGCTTTATTTGCTTGGCATCCCCAATGCTCCACCTGTCTTTGCGTCTTTGGCACTTGGATTACAAGCACCTCCCACCTTGCTGTCCCTCCCTCCAGGTATTCACCTCAGGTCCTCTTCTTGCAAGGCATGCACTTCCCTACGTAAACCCTCTCCCCTGGCATTTGCTTTTTGTGAAACCACTGTGGGCATGTCTTTGTCTTCTGCCAAAATAAGACAAAAACGATGAGATTGTTTCCATAAGTTTGGACATTCTTACAGTATTCTCTGAATTATAGCTTTTGAGTTATCTCTTACAGAAATTAACTTATTTCTAGAAATAAGTTAATGGCTTTGCCCATGTAGTGTTGGGCTTACAGAGAGTGTCAGCCTTGATGCTAGAAAGCAAGATTTCACAAATGGGATCCAGGGAGAACAGCAATGGCTGCAAGCACCCAAGTGCCACCTCCTTACTTTGCACCCAGCCCACTGTGTAGATCCCCCAAACACTACATGCAGCAGTAAGATGACACCAAGGTAATCATCTCAATGCGCTAAGGATCCTTTAGCATTGGAAATAGTGTCAGGCGTGCCTTTCTTTATGTTACTTTTCTTTATATTACTTTTCTTTATGTGCTGCTCCAAGTCCTTCCCTGCTCCTCGCTGGGCCTGAGCATCTGTCGAGCACTTCCTGGGAAGGAATATAATTTCTTTGTCTAGCTTTCTAACGCATCAAAGTGTGGCAAGGTGGGCGACGATTTGCCGGTTTTTCTTGCTAAGGCTGAATGGTCTTAAATGTTTTAATTTTTTTACCTTCACATTGGAAGATCACCGGTGGAGGTGTTTTCATTTGTGGGTGTCCTCCATAATTGTGGCTCAGAAACAAGTTCCCTGGTAACTCAGGAGTTGGAGGTGAGAACCAGTGAATTAAATCACCTGATGTGCGAATGAGAACAGTGGTCCCTGGACCAAAGTAACAGCACTGGCTGTCTGCTCGCTGTGCTGGAGTGCTGCGTGGGACAGAGCCAGTCCTTTCTTCGTCTTTAGATTGCTTCACATTACTCATGAGGGAGCTGTGTGTGCTTTGTGTCTTTCACACTTTTCTTCAAGCTATCTGGAATTACTCCTTATGGTATGTATGCATTTTAATAGCTGAAGAGATAGCTTGGTAGGTACTGACGTTTCCTGTGTGTGCCTGAAGACCTGACTTCAAATCCCTGCATTGACCTGTAAAGCAGGGGTAGCTGCTCACATGCTTTTCACCCAAGTGTTTTGAGGGTTGGAGAGAGGAAGGTCACTGGGTACTTGTGTGCACGTGTTTCTGTGTACAGCTTTGCTCACTGGTCTTCTGTTATGTGGCTGCGCACTGTGTATACACGTGTATGCCCATGCACACACAACGTGCACACACATGAGCATGCTGTTCTAGTGTTGCACACAGGATATCACCCTCTATGGCATGTGTGCATATGTGTGTGCGCGCACGCAAGTATGTTTATGTTCTTTTGTCAGACTTTGTTTTCACAGATGACCCTGACAGTTTTGTAGAATACTAGTTTGTTGTTTCTAAAAGCTTCTGGGGAAGTTCTCCTTTTGGTTAGCTGAGGTTCTAGGTTTTAGACAGAAGATACCAGAGATATAAAGGGCCATTTTCATCACATCTTGTTCAGGAATCCCAGCATATGACTTCATTTGGGCCTTTATCCCCAGATGCAGTAATGATTGGGTTTCTCTGTTGAAACCTTGTCCTTCCCCCTCTGAACACTGCCATCTCTGGAAGTCACCTTGTCCAGCCTGTGTTTGTGGAATATTTGGCATTAGTTACACTCCCTTGAGATTATAGGCGTAACTCTTCTCCCAGAATAATGTGTGTTTATTAGCAAGGTGTTACACGCTAGAGAGAGTATACCATTTAGTCTGGAGTCTGGACACTGAATGCAGATTCTAGTTCTACGCTGAGCCAGCCACGGACCCTGGAGAAGATTTGCTCCTTCCTCCTGTGTAGGATGTACCTGAGAGCTGAATGTAAAGTCAGTGGAATCTATGGCCCGACGTTTAGGCTCTGCCTGGTGTCATCTAGTTGGTCGATAAATACTGTTGTGTTCATATAAGCTAGCTAGTTTGGTGATGTGTGACAGAAGCATCACACGGTTTATATTGAGGTGTTGGCTGTCCCTGTGAGGCTAACACCTGTGTTGAACCAGATAGAAGTGTGGGTCCCTCATGTCGTGAGCAGTGGCAGCCAGTAATGATCTCCTGTGAGACAGTTGGTGGTATCATACTGGCAGGCACGGTGCTCAGGTACAAATGATGGAGCTGGCGGTTGGTGATGTCCAGGTCATCGCTAGATCTGCATGATGTTGGCCTGCTTCTTACCCAGTCTTAGGATTGATATTTCTAGCTGTCCGAACCATGTTTGGTTTTCTCACACGATAGGAGTGGAGAAAGAAGAATGAGTGTGATATGGACCAAACTCTGCACAGGTCCTTGAAGGGAAAAAAGAAAGAAGTGTTTGAGGATGAGTTAATGAGTATCGTGCTTGATGCTCAAACATGAGGACCTGACTTCAGATCCTAGACTCCAGGTAAGAAGCCAGGCATGGTGATACTCACAAGCAGTCCCAGCGCTGAGAAGCCAAGGAACCCTCGGGCTTGCTGGCTAACTAATCTCACTAAACTGGTGAACTCTAGGTTCAGTGGAAGACCCTGCTTCAAAGGGGTAAGGTAGAGAGAGACTAAAGAAGGCATCTGAACTTTACTTTTGGTCACATGTGTGTACATGCGCATACATACCGCCCTGCCCCCCTACACAGGGAAGAAAGGAAGCAGAAAATAAGGAAAATTTGTTCACAGCCTTCAGGGATGAGGTTCCTGCCGTTTACTTGCTTGCCTTACCTTCGCCCCGGAAGGTAAAAAGTATGTGCATAACCAGCCGCTTCTGCAAAACCAGATGCAGTGGTGTCTCAGGGGAGCGCTTGTCAGGTGGGAAATGGCTATAACTGCTTAATTTAGCTTCAAAAGCACACAACTTTTCATGATTCCTCCCCAGTGCTGATTCATACACACCTTTCAGGTACAAACCACTGTGCAAGTATTTTACACACATATACACAGAGGAGGATGTGGATGAGGGAGAGTCAGCTAAGCCAGGAAGGGTGGGGTATATTCCGTGAATAGCCTCCATGACTGCGAGCAGCAGGTGCTCATTAGTGTCAGCTGAAAAATCAAGGACAAAAGTCTGTGTTGGTCCTGATGTCGGTTGGTCCAGCCTCCCAGGCCTGTTAAGATGTTGTGTGTGTTAGTTTGGTACTTTTTGTCTTTCTGTGCCCTTGTCAGCCTGGCTCTGCATCATTGTACCTACAAGAGCATATTGCAGGGGTTGTTTGGAAGGAAGATTTTCCTCAGGAGAAGCAGACACTTGGGGTTTCAGGTAGGGTACAGCTGCATTCTGTGATCCCTTTGTTGGTCGTATTCAGCATAAGCTGCATGGTTCAGCCCCAAGTACTGTTGGGAACTGAACAAATTTTTTTAAAGCAATTGTTTTCATTAATACCTAAAAGCCCAAGGAGTTATAGGATGAACCTCTCTGAATCCATTACCCATTTTCATTTTTAAGACAGATCATCAATCCATGATTGGATAGGGGAGATCTGACCACTAGACTAAAGCCAGGATTGTTGCCCAGAAATAGAAATTGGGAAGCTGGTTAAAAAGAATAGGAAGAGGATGTTGCGAAGTGGTTGTGCTGTTCGTTACCTCTGTGTTCAGGAGGCCCCACCCTATTAGACATGTTAGGGACTTGTCTACGGTCAATACAACACGTTACAGGGGAAGCGCCATCGCCAGTTTCCTTAACCTCGATATTTGTGTTCTGGGGATTGTTTCTGACCAGTATTTCCACTGTAGGCTTTGTTTCCTCTATCAGTAAGATAATTGTACGCGTTCCCGTCAACACCCACTTTCTAGACACAATGATTCATTATAAATTGTGTGGTCATCTTACTTCTCAGTGGATCATAGGGATGCATTTTGAGATGTTTCTCAGTCGTCACCTTCGTGATACCTGATCTACAACAGAAATGCTATGACAACAAAGGACATTTAGATTCTGGCAGTGATGGGCACTGAGTGCCCAGAATTTCCATGCCCAGTCTCAAGACATAGCACTTCAAGATGTGTTCAAAACCTCTGTGTGTGCGCGTGCGTGCGTGTGTTGGTGAACTTCAAACTATGGGGCCACTGGTATCATATGTTTCTTCATAGGGCACTTAACATTCTGGAACTGGGGTAGGCATAGTAGGGCCAAGTGCAATTGCCTTATGTTTTGCAAATAGACACTTACAGGAACTCAGTCACACCCTGTTACCATTATCATTGGCTGCTTTAGTACAGTAGAGACAAATGTGTTCTATAGTGTTTTCTGTCAGTTTGTTAGAGTTTGCTAACCCTTCTGTCAAACACTGTTGTCTTTACAAACAAAACAATAGCCCCCACCCCCACCCCCACTAAAAATTACAGGAGCAACTGGTTTAATTCTTTTTTTTTTAACTTTTAATTAAGATAAATGATCAGTTCATGATATGGGTATGGAGTGGGTCCCCATAATTCTTACTCAGACATGACACAGTAGAGCTTGGGAGGCCAACCAGAGAGAAAGACAAAGTAGATGTTGGGAAGGTGGCTGCTGTTCCATTACACGGGTATTAAGGAGGTTCAGTCCTGCTAGGTATACTCGGATATGAATAAATTGGATTATTCTCAATTACAGCATAGAATTTCCTATTCTCTTGTGGTCTCACTAATTTATAAGAAACAAATGAAAGTTAATATAATACATTCTTTATCCCATTCTTTCTAAATTATTATCATTTTTAACATGTTATCAGTGAAACTGTGAGTGATATCCTTGACACTGTCACTGTCCTGTTCAATGTCTGGAGCCCAGCGCATATTCTGCAGCATCAGCATATTTTAATTTTCCCCAGCCAAGCCGCATGTCAGGTATGTAATTGGCCATGTGTGCATAGGAGCAACTGCATTATGCAGCCTGATCCATGTAGGGTGTATGCATTTTTGTGAGCACTCTCAATACTTTCCTAATTTCTATTTCTGTGTGATTGCATGCCTGATGAATGAATTTTATCCCAAAGGACTTTTTAAGTGTGTTTTTCTGGAGAATACCAATATATTTATTTTAATGGGTTGTTTTTATATTATTATTATTATTATTATTATTATTATTATTACTTCTACTACTACTACTACTCCAGACAGGATCTCTTCTTGTAACCCAGGGTGGCCTTGGATTTGTTTTCCCCCAGCCTCACCCTCCCAGCCCTGAGAGTCCACGTCCATTTTTGTGTCTTGTGTAAACTGTTGTTCAGATGTAAACTTCTGGGATACTGGGTAGGTGGCTGACTAGGATCTCACTGTGGTGTATAACACCACTCTGTATGTTTCTTGTACATCACATGCAGTATCCCTCAAGGGATTTCCAAGTATCAATTTGTCTTGGATCTTCTGGATCTGCTAGAATATTCAAGAAGCTTTTGGGAAGCTATACGATACAATTCCAGGGTCTTTTGTGTTTCCTCTAGGGTGCAAGCTGTCAAGTATGAAAAATTCACCCTGCCAAGATGCATTTGTTGAATTAATCATTCCCTTTCCCTTGGATTTGAATTGTGGTTTGGTGGGAAAGTCTAGGAGGTGCTTAGTGTGAGTTAGACTGGGCTCCTTCTTAGCAAGAATGCCCTGTAGGTTCAGAGTGAAGACAAAGAATGCCCAGACCAAGGCAAAAGTTGTTGAGTCATGTAAATTCCCATGGGCCACCTGCTATTTTCTGTGTGGCCCTTCCAGCATCTTGCACAAAGAGGCCAGGGAACTGGGCCAGCTTACTGTATTAAATGTTCTTTTGGATTGATCTCACTTCCCATTGTTTTCTTCTTTGGGTGATAGATAAAGGCTCCCTTCCCGCCACTGGGCAATGGCCAACTCTAACATACAATTAAGTGGGAACTAGCTGCTATCCTCTTGGGGACAAGCCTCAACACCTGAGCAGCCCAGTTGCTTGGTGAGGAGGGTTGATTGAGGGCTTCACTTTCTGTCTACCTGGTTCAGGTTGCTTCTCTGTCCCCCAAATGGAGCCCAAACCTTCTTGTCTAGATGACACTTTCGACAATGTTTTGGTCAACCTCTTCTGCCAAGGGTTGAAGTAAACAAACCTGTCTCATCGGTGTCTCTTTGTTTAAGGAGAGACTAAAAGTGCTGATAGTTGGCTTGCCTCGTGCGTGTGCCTGCTTTCTAATTCTTACTGCGGGGCCCACCGACTTTCCCGCCCCTCTCTTCCAAAATGATGAAAAAGAGAGACTTTACTGATATGTCAAAAAGACGAAAAGCTACTAGGAACATACTTAGACTCTACCCCCTCCCAACTTTTAAAAATAGATCTCCTGACATCAGGCACTTTGCAGAGCCTAGAATTTTCCCTCCGGGAGCTTACGAAAGCTGAGTCTCATTCTTTCTCCTGAGAACCCCTTGGGGGTTTGAGTTTTATGAGATCACAGTATGAAGTTTGACGGCTCCTTTAAGATAAAAGTCTGTTGTTTGTCTCACTGATGGTGGCTTCCAGCGTATGCCAGGCTTGAGGGGTGGTGGTAAAGGCTATTTCTTTTGCTTTTAATCGCTGTTGCCCCACATCTCCCACTGTGAGATGATTTTTACCCCCTGGAGTGCATTTGGTGCTATCTAGTTATTTTGGTCATTATACTGGGATCCTGTAGAACTCTGTCCCGCAAGGCACAAGGTGGTGCAGCTCATTGATGAACCCCGAGTGCCAGGGTTAAGAGCTGTCCTGGAGCCGGGTGGTGGTGGCGCACGCTTTTAATCCCAGCACTCGGGAGGCAGAGGCAGGCGG
>LOJH01001987.1:20313-40379 GCA_001685095.1 Ellobius talpinus
CTCCAAAGCTACAGAGAAACCCTGTCTCGAAAAACAAAAACAAAAAACAAAACAACAACAACAACAACAAAAAAGAACTGTCCTGGAAGGGATGTTTTCTATGATCGTGTTGGCTTTGTGCACATGCCCCTTTCTGTTGTTGTTAAATCCTTTAAAGTCATGACCATTGCATAATTAATGATAAATGACATATTAAGGAAAATGCCAGATTTACTCTTCCCCAAAGGGGAAAGGAAAAAAAATGCAGAAAATCAAAAGTAGACCTATTACCACTTGCCCACTGGTGACATTTCCACCAGAAGACTGTGTCTGTGTTTTGCTAATAAACACAGCTTGGAAGATGATGAATCTCTCAGATGTGACACTCCTCTAGAGCGGGGAATGGGACAGGGTCAAATTACAGGGGCTTGGAGGAATTGCTCAATATAAGAGTGATTGCTTTGCAGACATTAAGACCTGAGTTCAAATCTTCAACACCCACCTGAAAACTCTGGGCCTGGCCATGCACACACCCTTAACCATTGCTCACCCTGGGGTGGAGATTGGGGAATCCCTGTTTCAATAGAGAGAACATGACACCTGATGCCCATGCACGGGTGCACGCACCTGCATGTGTGTGCATGTCCAGACACAGATTGCAATTACTCTTCTGGTACACGTGGTGTGTTTGCAAAGCCCTGGAGAACTGTTCTAGCAATTCTCGCCCAGACTAAAGCTTCTATCTTTTAGTTTTATGTTTTATTTCTTGTGAGGGGCACACATTAGTCAGTGTAAAAGGATGGAAATGGGTTTACAAATACCATATTGCAAAGTTGTGATGTGACCTTTGGTTTTCGTATTAGAGGCTGTGTTTTCTATTAAGTTGGCCGTCATATTCCCTCCTTGCCATTTAAGAGCATGAAAACCTCTTTCCTGACTTTAGTCAGCAGTGACAATGTTTGGTGGGCCTATGGCTTACACTCTGAGACATTCAGAAAGCATCCTGGGAACTGAATGAAATTTTGCGTTTATCCTTGTTTTCTAGAACTTCCCATACCAGTGCTCACCTAAGCTGTGACAGAAAGAAGATGTGAAATGACCATTCAGGAATAATCTTTCGCCTTTTCAAAGTGGAGGAAGGGAAAGACAGACATGGTCTAGTTATAATACGCATTCTTGGTTCAGGATGTTTTCTTTAAAAATAATCATATGTGTGTATGCACACTCACCTGTGGGTAAATGCATGCATATTTGGGGGGCACATACATGTGCATTTAGAAGCCAGAAATCAAGTTTGCATGTAGATCTTCAGAATCCATATGCTTTATGACTGGCCAGTGAGACCTAGAGAACCCCACCGCACCCCCTCTCTGTTCTCCATCACGTTGATTGCATGTGTGTGTCACTACACCTGGCTTTAGAGTGGGTTCTGGGGTATTGAATTCAGGTTCTCATGCTTGAACCACAGGCCCTTTACCAACCGAGCCATCCTCCCAGCCCAAGGTTGGGTTTTGACGTTTAATGAACCTGTATCTCTCTCAGCACAGCTGTATCCAGGCTGAGTCTCCCTAGGTCCTTAAAAAGGTTGGGTTCAGGACTTCTGTTCCTCTTCCTCCTTGTCTGAGTCCTAAATACATATGTCCCATTCTCCAAGAGCTTCATTTTAGATGCTGTGAATGGAAAGTTCAACTGAATAGTTTAGCCCCATTGGTTTCTGATTTCTGGATAGTCTCATGGTTTTTCTGCCTTCTGGATCGACAGTGGACAATAAGACATTCATTATATTTTTCTTCTTAAATTACCTTAAAAGTTGGACACAACAGTCAGCCTGTTGCAGTGTGCACAAAGGAAGGGAAAGGAGGTGACAACCAAATAGCTCTGGGACCCCAGTGGAATCACAGTGGGGGCGCTGTTCTTTAATAGTGAAATAGTTTTGTCAATTAGACGCTTCTTGAAACGAGCCTCCACCATGCATCTGATTTTGTTGTTGATGTAATTTTAGGAAATCAAATGAGCCAAGATGGAAATTAAGTTTCTCTGCGGTGGCTGGTATACTCTTCTTCCTTCTATTAGATTTAGCACACGGTGTGCAGGTGGGAAGACAGCAGGCCCACAGCCCTCAGCATTTGGAGGATTGTTCGTTCGCAAACACGGGGTTTGGAATCATGTCTTTTATCTTGCCATTGAAACCTCATGTCAGGCTTCAGAATTATTTATCATATACACTGGGAGAACAACTTAGGATATTGTAATTTGTTTAAAACTTTTATTCCTTTATTTTCCCTGTGTAAATGTGTACGTGCCACAGAGAACATGCAAACATCAGAGGACAGCTTCTGAGGATCGCTTCTTTCTCCCCATCGCATGGACTCCGGGGATGAACTTGGGACATCAAACTTGGCTGCAGGGTGTCTTTCCGCCCTGAACCATTTCACTGGCTCAAGATGTCATATTTTGAAGGCAAAAAAGAGAAGTTGTTCAAATTCCTCTTTGAATTAAGTACATAAGCATCACCTTCTAGTTCCTGAGGCTACCTGTCAGTCACGTAGAGAGGGTCCATGCCTCCCTTGTCAGAGGAGGAGAGGAAATTGATGTTTGCTGGAGACCAGCAAGAAGGGGCTTCTGCTGAGAAACCTTGGCCTGGGGAGCCAAGAACCTTGAAGGATCCTCAAGCTCAGCAGCAGCCAGTGCTTAACTGATATTTCTTGTCTCACTTCTAGTGTGCTGCACTGGGTCTTGGGGACACAGTGTCTGGTGCCATGGACAGTATCAAAACTTGGGTTTGACCCTAAGGGGCCACATCTTGTTGTTTGACCCTACCTCTCCCTGCTTTCTTTCATCTTACAGGAATCCTTAAATTGTGTTGAATTCTGTGCAGTCTTGTTTGGTTTAGGCTCCATTGTACTGGATTTCCTAATTTCATATTTCTAAGTGTATTTATTTTTTTTTATAGCTAATAGTGCTTCACATTGTTGACCTGTTCAGCATCTGTCTGGAAATAAGTAATAACATATACATGTACATCTGCGTGTCACCCTAGACACAAAATGCCCATGTCAACTCTAGCTGAAGGCACAGCTGAGCCAGGGAGTCACTGTCAATCTTCTACAAATGATGTTTCTTCTTTCAGACTATATTTTGAGACTGTTGATAGCATTCTTGACCTGAGCCCTCTCTTTTCTTCCGTCCTGCAGCCATGCTCAGGGTGACTCTGTGCAGGATGAGGCCTGAGCTCTGACATCTAGACCAACAAAGGCTTCCAGGCCCTGCATCCAGGGCTTATGCTGCTGCTGCTGTTAACGCCTGTTTATCAGA
This sequence comes from Ellobius talpinus, assembly GCA_001685095.1. Taxonomy (NCBI): domain Eukaryota; kingdom Metazoa; phylum Chordata; class Mammalia; order Rodentia; family Cricetidae; genus Ellobius; species Ellobius talpinus. The sequence continues at coordinate 23,608 of LOJH01001987.1, forward strand.
TTATTGAAGGGCAAGCTGCTTGCCTCAGAATGTGCTACCTGCTCCCTGCCATTGTGTAATCCCATCCAGGCAGTGTCCTGATAGCCTTATACAAACAGGGCTCTCTGCGGACGCTAAGTCTCTCAAAATGTACAGCATGGGTTTGCTAGGATTGGGCCTTCTGTGCAGACATAATCAAATTCCCGGGCAGCCGTAGAACTCATAGTCCCTAGCTTTTCACATTGGGCATTTTTATGTCACGACAGCTATAAGTAGAATTATGATTTCCAGAGAGAGGCAGGGGAGACAGGGAGGCTGGGAGAGGATGGCTACACTGTTACTGCTGGTTATGAGAGTCAAAATCTTGTTTGTTGTTGCATGGGAGATTGAGTACAGCTGGTGACAAAGCTTTACCCTCTAAGGTCAGCATTGTAGAGGTCTGGCTGCTGTTACCAGAAGTGATATGTTTAAGCCCTTTCTGATCCTTACACATCCTAGGCATGTGTTGAAATTCTATTGGGCTATGACATGCTACCATGCCTGGCTTTTTTTTTGGAAAAAAAAAAGAACCTGTCTCAAACTGAGGTCCTTAGATCTGCACAGCTAGCCAATTACAGACTATCTTCTCAACCCCTACCTGCTAATTCTTATGCATGTGGTCACTGGGTCCAGTTTGAAAATCTGAAGTAGGTTACCAACTTCATCAGAAGGTACCCAGACAGGGATCAAATTTTTTTCTGAGACATTTAAATTCCATATTGTGATATTGGGACAGATTGAATTATATAGGACATACCATCCTTGTTACAAAACACAAAGACTTTCAAGTTGAGCCTAAAGTCTTTGGAACATATAGTACCTTGGGCACAGATTCCCTGGCCTAGATAATATTGAATCACAGCCTTCCCTTTCCTGCTTTTCCACGTAGAAGTTGGCAAGGGAGCCACAGCGAAGGTTATTCTTATAGCCAGTGCTGTTCGCGGCTGCCTGTGCAAAAGGCTTTAAAACTTGGGTCCACTCCTAATGAAGTCCAGATGCTCTGTGTTCTAGTGGGTAAAAACGGAGGCATAGGACCCTCTAAAAATTACCCTGTCTTTTTTTTTCTGTCCATGCTGCCTTCAAATCAGTTTCTCTTCTATTAAACCTGACCTTAAATGGTGACGTTTCTTTCCCACACGCTGTTTGTCTGCAGAATGGGAACAGAATCCAGAGAAGTTACCGTAGGAATAAAGAACGGAAGTGTGCACTTTCACCTCACTGGCTGCCTGCACGATGGCTTAGTCACCCTGCTCTTACTTTCTGTCTTGAGAGTGGTAAGGAGTTCCAGGAGGACTGTGCTGTGACAGCCACCACACAGTGTCGAAGTTAAAAATGGCGCTTCTTCCTCAGAAGACCTGGCTACAGTTGCTTTGGCTGTACCACTGGGGAAGGTAGCCACTCCATGAAATGGGTTTATATGCCGAGTCTAAAGGATGGGACCAGTAAACAGACTCCATGCGGAGAGGCAGTGAGATGAGGTGACCCGTGCTCTTCATAGTGAAATGAGATTTGAATTCTGGTCCTGTTACATTCTGTGAAATGGGTGTAAGTAAGGGCATTGACTGCGAAGGGCTGGCTACATACAGGAAGTAAATACATAATAGTTGCTTTTATTTTTGTGGAGGTGGAACTTATAGGTTAGAATTGTATGAGTGCATCAGATTGTGAAACCTCTTCTTAACATGTAGTAGTTGTATTACTCAGTGAGATACATTGTAGCATTATATTTTCACTGTGTATAACATATTTGTATTTTGTTTACCTCCCCAGTTCATTTTCTATTACCAGTTGTTTAGCTACTTTAGTAGGTTTTTTTCTTTTTAATGTAGGTTGTGTGCTGGAGAGATGGCATCAGGATTAAAGGCACAGTCTGCTCTCGTGTGGGCTCCAGTTTGATTTCTAGCACCCATATTGGGCAGCTCACAGCTACCTGTGATCCCACCGCCACTGAGAGCCCGTGCCTGTGACCGCTTCAGACACCTACGCTCGTGTGTCTGGATGCACTACCCCAATAATCTAGATCACTTAAGAGAAAATACTTGGTACTTTTCTCCCCGAGTCTCACTTATTTCCCTTTGCGCAGTCATTTCTAGTTCCATCTTCTGTCTGCTTCCAACCTGACGCCTTGCTCTGTGGCCCGATAATGCTGCAGTGTCGTCCAAATTATCTCTTCTTCTGTTGGTGAGCATTTCAGCCGATTCCATAACTTGAGTATTCTGAATGAACTTTAGTGTGCAAGTGTGTAGGATGCTGATTTGGGTTCCTTGGGAGATGTTCTTACGAGTGATGGATTTAGCACATGATAGATTTTGGTTTTTGAGGACCCTCCCTGCTGATTTCCATAGTGGTTGGGCTATTTTTCATCCCTGCTTGTAGCATAAGACTTCCTTTCCACCCACATTCTTAGCATCTACTGTTTGCTTGATGGTAGACTTTCCAGCAGGTTAACGGGAAATCACAGTGTAGCGTTGATTGACGTGTGTCTCTGATGGCTAAAGGTGTTGACCATTTTCTCAGTGTTCTTACTAGTCATCTGCCCCTCTCGTTTTCAGAACCTTCATTTGTCAGGTTATTGATTGGATTGCTTTTTTTTTTCTGTTGGTCGTTGATTTCTGGAGTTCTCTATATTTTCTGGATATTAATCTCTTGTCAGATGAACAGCTACAAAGATTTTCTCGCAATGAAAGCATTTTAATAATGGGCTCAGGGATTTAGATTTTACCCATTTGATAAGTTTGAGCCATGGAAGCTTTTAGTGTGTGTGTGTGTGTGTGTGTGTGTGTGTGTGTGTGTTTGTGTGTGTGTATGTATGTGTGTGTGTAAACATGCATGGAGATGTCTTCATCAGTTTTTCTCAAAATCACTTTTTGAGGCAGGGTCTCAGTGAATCTGTTGCTTGCTGATTTGGTTAGACCGGTCAGCTGGGCAAGCCCCAGAAATTCTCCCACCCCGACTTCCCCAGTATTGAGATTCCAGGTGCTTACCACCATGCCTAATGCTTTCTGTTTTGGGGGAGTCAAACTGAGATTCTCATGCTTATAGTGACAACTGATTAACAACCGAGCCATCTCCTAAGCCCTGTGGAAGCTTTTTTGACCAGGTGTATAGACACTACAGTTCTTAAAACTTGTGGATTCTAGATAATTCCTGCTTCCCTGTCTCCTCTTAGTTCCTATTCAGGTTGGGCCCGTGCCTACTCCATAGCTGTCTAGGGGGATGAGAGAGCAGTTAAGCCCGTGTGGATGGAAGTACACGCGTGCTGCATATACATGACAAATGGCTCTTGGCTATGTGACCAGTGATATATGCAGCCTAGATTACAATAATGTGTGGGAAACAAAGTGTGTTTATTATATGAGGAGCGAGTGTGGCAGAGGCAGATGTGATTGTCTTTGGATACAGCATAGAGGATGGGAGAATAGTGTATTGAACTTTTGGCCCAGTGTACATTTGGGGTGCATGTCAGCTTTCCTGGAGGAAGTGACATGTAGACACGTGTAATGGAGGATGATAGTATTGATTGAGGAACAGTTCATTTAGAAGGTTAGAGAGCAATGGGAGAATCCTAAGTGAGGACAAATTTGAGAGGCATGGTCATGCGCCAAATAATTAGTCTAAGGAAACGGCTTCTTAAGATACCCACACAGATAGTGCCAGTGCAGGGTGCTTACTTCGTGTCTTGGCACAGCCACCTCTTTTCTGCTGGCTCATGGCCATCAGGGAAGAACACAGTGTACTTGCTTGTAGACCCACTGGCGTCAGGGTCGTGTGCTGTGTCCATCTGCGCCAGCTCCATCCTGCTTGTCCTGGGATTCTGCACAGATACGTTGCTCAGTCTTCTATGTATAGAAGTTGGTTATTCCACTGTGGCCTTTGATGGACGAGTTAACTTATACCCCCACCAATCAGATAGGATGGGCATTTATCAGAGTTTGTTGTATGTAACTCAAGGACAGATGGAGCCCCTGTCCCCAGAAAGGTCTGTAGTTCAGGCTCCAGAATTTGCCTTAATGGGCCGCCACTGAGGTGATATTACAGAGAACATCTGGCTGTTTGGCTACCTGCAAGCCATGCCCTTGGGTCCCATGACACCACTTAGCCCACCCACGGTGGGGAGCTTGGCAAGGTGGAACTGGGTACTGGTAGAAGTCTTCATATCTGATGCCATGGGGAGGACTCTATTGCATATCTCCTCTGTGATCTGCTAGGGCCATCTGAGGACATTTCCTGTCTATGACTCTGTGTGGGGCTCTATGGGCCTCTTTGATCTTTGCCTGGAAGGCGGGTCGATGGGGAGCTGAGACACCTTGAGTAGAGCAGGAAGCAGGGTGACACATAACTGCTGGTAGTCCCCAAGTGGCATGTATGGGGGAACCCCCGGTCCCAGGTTACCTTGTGTTCACCTTGTGTGCCCAGGTCCCAGTGAGTAAGCAATAAATGGTTTCCCGTTCCCCACGGTTCTTCCAATAGCACACCGTTATTGCAGCAGAAGTCCGCCCTGTGCAGAGGACAAGTTGCCAGTGTATGGTTTCAAATGATGCTTTGAGAGGAACCCCAATGTTCAGTGGTGTGGGGGGATGAAGCACTCTGGTTAGGGCTAACCCACCTCGCCTCCATTTGTCCAAAAAACAAAACAAAAAAACAAAAAGGAATTTCTGTCTACCTGCATCCAGGTCTGCGTGACCTGCTTTTTTTCCCCCTTCCAGAACACAACTTGACCTTCCGTGTTGTGATTAACGGAGCAAATATACATTCTTAAACTTAATTTAAAGGTGTAACTGGCTGTGTCATTGAGATAAGGGAGAAAATGATGGCATGGACTGTTTCCAAATTCCCACAGGCTAAAGCCATAAAAATTTGCTTCCGAGTGCCAAAGGCACACCTCGCTTGCTCGTTATTGTGGCGCCGTTCCTGTTTTGTTTCTCTGCCAGTTCGGGAACATCATTAGGTTACAAATCAGATCTAACGGTTTAGATTATTGCTCATCTCGAGCTCTGCGCGTTCTCTCCGTTTTGTCATGGCATAACAGCAATAATTCAATTTACTAGCAGGCTGATCTTCTCACACAGCTTTCATCTTCAAAGCATGTGTGTGGACACAGCGAGAGAAAACTACGGGAACCCGAGATGTTGTAGGAGGTGAAACCGTCACTGTATACCATGTTTGGGAACATAGTTGTGATTTGTGTATGGAGAGAAACTTGCAGCCTGGCACACCTTGTCTTCACCGCAGAGCATAGGTGGTTATGGTGGCTGTGATTGTTTCACTTTAGTGTGTCAAAATACTGATGTCAGATTTATTGTTGTGTTGGTGCCTTAGAACAATGCTGACATTTATTCTCTCATTCATTCAGTTTATCAGTGCACCTGCCACCCATTCAACTCCTATTTGCTTACTGTTGTTTCTGGGCACGACCCATTTTTCTTTACTGTGTCGTAATCTTTTATACCAATTGAAAATGATGCTTCATGGTCCTGTTTGGTTTCGCGGTAATTGAAGGCACGCTGCTTTAAATCAGACCTATGAATCGCGGCAATGCATTTCCATACAACGAGCGTCCCAGTTGCTATGGACACTGGAGGCTACAGATCGTCCTGCATAGGGGTGTACACCTTTGTTCACCAACTTAACTTCAGTATGAAGCTTAATATTCTGTACGAGAATTCCTGAATTCTAGACAGTTGCTCAGTTAGTTGCTTTTCACGCGAGATGGCTCAAGGGTTTTTTTTTATATCTCCTCCGGGAGCCCCTCCCACACTCCCCTGGCTCTCAGTTCATGGTAGGGTGTGGGAGAACATGGGTGGCATCAAGGCAGATGAAAATGTTGTGAGCAGCTGTTGTGCTGCTGTGTTGAGTGTTTAGTGTACTCCTGGCGTGGGATGTGAACTGATTCACGTGTTTGTGGCTCCCGTAGGCTCGTGAGCGCTACCCCTGCTTCGTGGAGATCTTTAACTTTGAACTATTGTAAGCAGTGGTGTCACATGTAACATTTAATCCTTTATAGCACTTGAGCGTGTTACTACTAAACATTGTTCAGCAAAGACAAGTGTCTTTATCTCTACAAGGGAGTGAGGAAGAACACCGTAAAAGTCATGAGGTAGTTTGAGGAAGTAAGTTGACTTACTTATTGAGATTCTGGTCTGGTGGCAAAAACAAGTTTTAAGAAGTAAAATTTATGGCTAGGAGCTGGCATGGCACTAATTCCAAGTCACCGTGGCCTGAAAGGCCTGGCCCAGTACCTTGCTAAAATATGCTGCAGACCTGTCCTTTACCCCAGTGGCAACCATAAAAAACTAATTAATGGTTTAATGCTATCCTACAAACAAGGATTCTGAGGCTTATATTGGCCAGCAGTGGAGATGCATGTCCTAAATTAATTATAGATGGTACAGTTGTGTGACTAGTGTTTAGCATTTGTTCAGTGTTGGCTAGATTTTTGGTTCTTCTCTATGGAGCATGAAGTTTGATATATTCCCCAAATAATCCATAGGGAAGGCATTACTGATATTCCCCCAAGGAAAATGAAGTCAAGTCTCCAATTTAGTTTATGTTCTGGACATGGATGGAGTATTGAGGTGGTGGATTTTCTATTATTTTTACTCTCAGTCTATTTATTTTGATTTTTTGGGGGACCATTCTTAAAGCTGGCCTCATACTCACAGCCATCCTGACTCAACGTCCCAAATACAGTTATTGCATGTATGCAACACCATCTCTGACTCTACACTAAGTCTCCTTTTGTTGTTAGCTGTTTAGTTCATTTTGATTCTCACAGTAACATTAGATTCTGTTTATATGGCGAGGACATGAAGTGAGAAAGTTAAGTCCCTTGTCCCGAGTCATGTGGGGTAGAGTAGGGTTTCAGTAGGGCTCTGGCTTTCGGGTCACCTAGGTGAAAGGCTCCTGCCCACAGCCTCCATGCTCTCCCACCTCTTGTATCAAAGAACCAACCAAAGGGCTGGCTTTGCTGTCAACAGTGAGCTGCTCTGCCCACCAGGAGACTGTCTGTTGGTATTTGACTAGCTGCTGCGCGGCCTCTCTTTACTCTCTCCAGCAACCTGGTTTTCTGCTTGTTTGACTTTGAGACTTCAGCACTGTCGGTTAAGGGCTTTTCAGATTTGTGGGAAATGTGAGTCATGTGAAGATTGCTGTGAAGTTCTGTAAAGTCAAGATTAGCTGCTTGGGGTGGCTAGTGATTGAGGCCAAGGAGAAAGGAAAGATCTTGTATTGAAATGCGGGTGCCTTGGAGGATGCTTGTGTTGTTTTCTTCCACCTCTACTCTCCTTTTTTTTCTTCTTTTGTTGGGGTTGAGCAGGAAGGACTCAGCCAAATACATTTTATTTACATGACTGTTCTGGTCCAAACACCTTGCTAAGGACATTGAATATCTGTTCTTGTTTACCCTAATGGCAGCCGGTAAGAATTAATGGCTTTTATGTCTATTTATAGATAAAAACACCCAAGCTCAGGCAGGGTAGTGTTGAGATGAATTTGTGTATACATGTATGTGTGTTGATATGTTCATGTATGCATATATGCATATAAAGGCCAGAGGGTGGTGACAGTTCTTCCTTAATCTCCACTTATCTTTTTAATTAATTTATTCATTTATGTGTATGGTGTTTTGCTTGTGTGATTGTCTGTACCACACGCATGCCTGTTGCCCACAAAGGTAATAGGACTGGAGTCACTGACAGTTGTGAGCTGCCATGTGGGTACTGGGAGTGAAACTCTGTTCTCTGGAAGAGTAGCCAGTGTTCTTAACCACTGAGCCGTCTTTCCAGCCTGCCATTTATTCTTTGAAACAGGGTCTCTCATTGAACCAGTAGATTGGTTTAACTGGGTTGGCCGAACAGCTATCCCCAGGGACCCTCCTGTTATAACCTCTTCTCTATTAGCATTACAAACTGGACATAATGATGCCTGCCTTTCATTTCAGACCTTTGCAGGCAGCGTCAGTTGGATCTTTGAGTTCACCCAGGTCTACAGAGTGAGTTCTAGGACAGCCAGGGATACATGTCTAAAACAAACAAACAAAAACCAGGTGAATACCACCATGCCTGGCTTTTTTTTTTTAAGATTGGTGCCATAAATCCAAACTCAGGTCCTTTTGCTCTTTGGACAGCCACCTTACCAACTAAACCATCTCCTCAGCCCCCGCAGATAGATAGATTTATACATACATACATACACACATATATGTATATATAAAAGTTCACATCTGTGTAGCTGTGAATGCAGTCTCTGTCCCTCTCAGTGTGACAGCCTTAAACTCAGCTTCTATGAGATCTGCCTTCTGGCTTGGCCTTAATGGCAGCTGTTGGCTTTGATTTTGTTTTGTTTATTATTAAACAAAATCTCATTGTTTCATTTTAGTGTCTCAATTGACTGCAGCCGTGTTGCCAGTGGCGCCTTCGATGTGGAATACATTACAGTGGGAATAACCATTTCCCAGTGTCACCTCTCGTTGGAGCTAATCAGACAATACACGCTTATATATTGGCAAAATCCTAGGTACCCAGATGAGGAGGCTTCACTGCTTAAGTGAATAAAAGTAGTTTCTCCATCCTTATTGCAGGCGCTTATGGAGAACCGTACGTACTGCTCTATGGTATCAGTCATTATCAGGCAAGATGAGAGGCACAGCAGCAATTTATTAGGTCAAGGGAGGCCTTTGCATCGATCTGATACAAATATTTATGAAGTGCTTGTTCCATGCTGAGCACAGTTACAGGCACTGGAGACACAGGGGTGATCAAGGCACATCAGGTTCTTTATGTATTACAGAAACAACTAGTGTTTGGGAATACTGGAAGAGACTTCTCATTACCATTGCCATTACTTCATCTTGGGTTATTGTCCTTCCTGTGACTGGCCCTCTTTTGAACACCCTAAAACCGTTACTGACAGATGAAGATCTTTGTACTGTAGAATGTACATGGTAAATCTCTGTGTTCCTTGCCTGCTGTTGTAAGATGGATTTGGCGCCTTCTTGTCAAGCCTCCACTCAACCAGTGAAAATGGTGGACTACGCTATATGGTTCAGCTAGTACAACCGCCATGTTTTGTGCAAGAATGTTGACTCGATGCTGACCTTGGTGCATAGAGTAGAAAACCCAGAACCCAGAACGGCTCACCCACCACCCTCAGTCCAGCTCCAGGCCATGCAGGCATTGCTGCCTTCTAAGGACTTAGTATTTCTTGGACATCAGCTTCCCAGAGAAGTTCATTTTGCTTAGATCAGTTTTGAAACTGCTTTGAAGATAGGCTTAAGTCTGACTGTTTCCTTACTGAGAGTTGGCGGAAGTATGATTTAGGGTGATAATGATGGACATGCAGTGATGGGGGCAAGTGGGAGGCTTTGTGGGCCTGTGCTGGCTTCTTGGGGTACAGGTCAGGAGAAAGTCCCTTGTCCTTTGGTAGCATTGGTAGTAGTAAACTTGTTGGTCAGTAGCTATTTCAGTCATTTTCCACATTTATTTAAAGATATATGTACAACTAAGTATTGCAACTTAAAATTAAAGCCACCAATCTTTTTATTTAAGTTATTCAAGAAAATAAAAAACTTAACAGCTTCATTGAAAACATTGGTAAGTAAGAACTTCTGATTTGGGGAAAGTAACTTTATCCTTTGTTTTTGTTTGTTTGGTTTTGAGGCAGGTTTTGCTACAGAGCCCGAGTTTATCACATGCCATGGGATAACACTCTTGTACACTTTAAAGATTTGTCACTCATACTGGTTTAATAAAACACTGATTGGCTAGTAGACAGGAAGAACATATAGGCAGGGGCATCCAGACTAAGAATTCTGTGTAAAGGAAAAGCAGAGAGAGCCATTCACCAGCCAGACACAAAGGAAACAAGATGAGAATGCCTTACTGAAGAAAGGTACCAAGCCACGTGGCTAAACACAGACAAGAATTATGGGTTAATTTAAGTTGTAAGAGCCAGTTAATAGTAAGCCTGAGATAAGAGGCCAAACAGTTTGTAATTAATATAAGCCTCTGTGTGTTTCTTTGGGATTGAACAGCTGCGGGACCAGGTAGGACAGAAACTTCCCCCTACGGTCTCAAAATTGCTTTTCTTCTGTCACAGCTTTTCCCAAAGACCAGGATTATAAATGTGCAGTACCCATGTCCAGTGGGAACTGAGATATTTTTGTCGACCTTTTGTTATTTCTAAGACAGATAAAATGCTTGATGGTTTTGTCTTCAGAATCTCTGTAATATTGCCAGTTCATTCTAAAGGGCTTTCATTACTGGAGGTGATAACTTTAGTCTTTAATTCTCCTTGAAGGAATGAAAGCAACTCGGAGACCCTAACCATAAAATCCCAAACCGAATCTACAATAATTTTGCCCGTTGAGCATCCCATCCGCCTGAGAACATGTACGGATGGCACAGACCACACAGAGCCATTCTGCTTTCCTGTGCTGGCAGAATAGACAAGAAACAGATTTGGGAAGCCTTCTGAAACAAAGCAGATGAAGTTTATTTCACACAAACGTGGGTTAAAGAGATAAAGAGCGGATGTAGAGGTCACAAGAGATGTAAAAGCACATTGTTTTATGTTAATGGACAGAGTTCATGTGGATGGCGACTCAAGCAAATACATTGTAAAAACAGAAGGAAATTATGTAATTGAAAGACTATCTTAATAATGGATTCTTAGGACTTGAAAGATTATATCTTTAAAAAAACTTTGTGTTTTTTGGCTTTCATTAGTAATAACAAAGAATAGATTAAAAGGGGCTGGAGGACAATCGCAAAGTTCGAAATGCTGAATACTTCAATTTGAGGTTTTAGCTGTTCCATCAGCCAGCCTTCTCCAGAAGTCCAGAACCCATGAAGAGATCTGTTCCAGTTGGGTCATCCCTGAACTGCTAGCCCCAAATCCGGGAGACTCTGAAACTGGAGCATTTGCAGTGCTTACACAGTCCTGTACATGGAAAATGCCATCCCACAAAACTTTGTCTTCTGTCCCAAAGGAATGAAAATAACACGTGTGGAAAATATCTTTGGGCTATGTGCAAAGTACAGCTGGCATGTCAATGAATCTTGAGTTTAGAATTAAGTTCGGATCCTAAGGTACCTTAATTACACTGCAAATGTTCTAGAACCTCCCAGAACCCACAATTAGAAATATGTTTGACCCACATGGTTCCATTAGAAATGCTTTGTCAGGGCTGCATCACATGATCATGAAGGTGGGAATGCCTTTAAGAAAATAACAAAACAAATTGGCTCCTGTAGAAGATGCCAGAGAGTCACTAGTGAAAGATTCTGTCCCAAGAGCCCAAGGTCCCACTCCTGTTAAAGCAGACAAAGGGAAAATTCATTCACACTCCTCTTTCTGTTGTGCCTTGACCCTTAGCTGATTGGATGATGTTCAGCGACATTGAGGGGAGCCATTATTTCGCTCCGTCAGTTGATTCAATTGCTTATCTTATGCAACAGGACTCACACCGCTTCCTAGAAATAATGTTTAACCTAATACCTGGGCATTGCAAGACCTAGTCAGGTTGACCTGTGGAATTCCTCATCACGATGGACAATAATGGTTTTACATTTTCATTGCTTTACCTTCTCTCTTGCTTCACCAGCTGTAGGTGGCCAGATAGTAATATGTCAGTGTTGAATGACTGGCTACTGTGGTGGGCATGGTAGGACTGGGATTTGCCAGATAACAACTCACTGTGTTCCTCTTCTGGGGATCCTGATTTCGATCTTTCTGTGTTATGTTGGTAGGAAATCACATGTGAGTGTGATTTCCTGGGGGTGTGCTGGCTACTCTGAAGAACCTTATTATTATTTTTCTAACACTTTTTTGATGTGTTTTTTGATTCCCTGTGAACATTTGCTGGTGGACTCTTTCCTGCGTGTCAAACATTTCTGGTAGGGTTTTCCTTTATTGCGCTTTTTATTTGCCATGTTGCTCATGGATATTTTCCCTCCTTTTATAATTCCCAGGGCTTGCTAGACAGGCTTGAGCCTACAATACTAGATCACACCCCGTCTCTCAATAGTTATTTCTCTAGCTCTAAGCATTAATATTTTCATTTGGGATGAGTATCAGAGTTATACATATTGACCATCCCTCACTTGCATGATTGTCCCAAATTAACCAAAGGTATCTCTATTTTGCGATGTTGGTAGCTGTTATCTTTCCCATTTATGTCAGTACTCAGAGAACTAAATGGCAAGTGATACCCATGAATTACAGAGGTAATGGGGGAAGCTAGGACAACCCCCAGGGTCCTAGAAAGAGGCGAAAATGGAGGAGCAGAGGAGGGGTGAAGATGAAAGAGCCGTGAAGATCTGGGAGTAATGAGTTGTGAGATGAATGCTTAGCAGCAAATGCTAATGAGGATACGGCTAGTGTTGACAGTGATGGAGAAGATTTTCTTAGCATTGCATCCCAGCATCCAAAGGACCTCCATGAGTACCAGCTACTATTTCCTGCATTGTAGAGCCACTGCATCTTGTAACTTGCACAGGCCTAGTCCTTTAACTCATAATTGAAAGGCACCGTGGTTACCTGTTTGCCTTTTCATCTACCAGGGGTCAGGTAATTGTACGCCAGGCAAGTTTAATAACTGCATTTTATTTTGTGTTATTTTTATGTGTTGATGTGTATGTGTGTGTGCACCACAGCACATGAGCTGTGGTGCACGTGTGGATATCAGAGGGCAACTTTTTGAGTCTGTTCATTCTTTTCTTCCATTTTTATATGTGTGCTTGGAATTAAACTCAAGTTGCCATGTGCATACAGTGCCTCTGTCCACCAAGCCATCTTGCCTGCCCTGGTAGTTACAGTTTGATGGCAGACTTGAGAAGAGAACAAGAAATAATTATTAGGACTTTGTCCAGTGAATTTATTTTCATTAGAGCTTCTCAGAGGCCACATTTTTGTGTCCTTGCTGTTTCTTTGACTTCTGTGTCTTTTAGAACAAACAGTGTTCACTTTTTCTCTTTCTCTCCACATTTCTATACTGGAAGGGTTGGGTTTGCATTGTAGTTGAAAAAGGTGAAAGTCCTTTTGGAATAAATAATTCTAGCCTACTTGGCATATTAGCATAGTGTTCAGAGAATCTTTCTTGACCGTAACCTTGGATCAAAATCTTCCGTTAACGAGAACCAACACTTATTCCATGGTGCTGTCCCTTATAGCCAGCCTCAGCAGAGTGTAGAACACGGACCTTGTAGGAAAGAAAAGAAATCCCTGTCTGTCCTCAAAAGAAGACTTCCTGTTTGTAAAGACGAGCGCACAGAAAAGCCAGGCCTTTGAGGAAAGGGGCTACATACTTGCAAGAGTTATACTAGGAATGACTCTCGTAGACTGGATGCTAACTTGCCAAATTAAGCTAGGAGGAATTTTCCATCGTGGAACTATTTTTACACGGCCACCAATAGGTTATTTTTGGTGCCAAAATAGTTGTTGGTCCTTTGTGTGGTGACCTTTTACCCTTTCAGTAAAATGTCTATCTCTTCTGGCCATACGTAGTGGCAGAGTATTTCTTTATCAGCGTCTTCATGTATTCCCCTGAAAAGGAGAAGCCAGGGTAGGAATGTGTGCTGTGGGAGAGAGTCTTATGTAGTTAAGAGTGGATGAGATCATGTTCTTCTGTGGGAAAAGGAATTGCAGCAAGGGTGTCTGTTACCTGTGGCATTTGAGGGTCAGCATCCTTCCCTTGATGAGTATGATTGCCCCAGACTAAATGTACCCCCCTTTCTCTCTTGTACATGCATTTGATACCCCAAAGTCGAGTGAATGGGGCTGTATAAGCTGAAAGAGCTGTACAAGAGTTTTTCCTCAGTGAAATTGCATTGCCCCATGCATGGATTCAAAATGAGTGTATTTGTGGCAGGCTTTTTGGTGTACAGAATTTGTCCATTTAAAGTCAACTAAATTTGACTTAGCTGATATAGTGGGTAACTCACCTGTAGTCATTCATTTTATGTTGAAGATTGTTAAGGCAAAAATTTTAAAGAGGCTCTTTTTCACAGAAGCACAATCTATACTGATTCAGACAGCAAATAGAAATGGATAAAGTAAGACAAAGATAGTGAGGAACACTTCCTTTCTTTGAAAGTCTGTCTGCCAGCTAGTACAGCGATAATGGATGGTATAGGCACCATAAGGGTGGAGGTCAGTTTGTGAAATCTGGGTGGAGACCGAGTCATCTCAGCTGCTGCGCCCCATTTCCCTCGTTCAGTTGTTAGTAGGTTGGGCTCACTCTGCAAGCCTGGGAGCCAGAGTGTTACCCCCAGAACCCATGTGAAAATGGGGGGCAGCTGAGTGTGGTAGTGTGACCCGTCATTCCACTGCCGTGCAGGCGGAGACAGGCACGTTCCTGGGGCTCACTAGTTGGCAGCTTAGCATAAACTACAAGCTCTGTGCCCCGTGAGAGTTTCTCAGAAAACGAGGTGAATGGCAACTACGAGATTCCACTCTGACTCTCGTGTGGGAGGTGACCAAAATTTTCCACAAGGATGACTTCCTTTGCAGTGGGAGAAACTACCCTGTGGGTGGAGTCCTCCATGAAGATTTTTGGTCTTCATGGAATGTTTCCGTGAGATTGTATCTTTTTCACAAGTAAGATTCTTGTGAATGGGGTAAACTACAACTTACCCATTTGCCTGTTGGGTAGACAGCCATTCATGGGTCACAATCCAAAACTCTTAGGATGATTCCTTGATTCCATAAGGGATGTGATTTAACTCAGTGTGGCCCAGAATCTACCTCCCTGCCATGGGGCCTGTGCTGAGGATGTGAGAGGGTCAGGATGTTGTGAGACACCATATAGATGCCCCTAGCTTCACATCAGCTACAGAAACAGATCTGGGTCATTAGTGAGAGTAGTCCTTTGGTTTATTTAAGTGAAATTAACTAAATGTTTTACATCAGAGGCTGTTTGTGCTGAACACAAGAGAAGAGAAGACAGGAACCTATCACCCACCAGACACAGACATGGTGAGAAGGGCACACAGTAAGGGAAAAGGTAACAATATAATGTCCATACTGATCATTTTTGTCTTTAAAAATATTATTTGTACCACACATAGCTGTAAAAACAAAAACAAAAAAAACCGAAGCAAGTGCTAGTTATGAGGTTTGAAGTATGGTCCCGATGACAGCATGATTGAAATGTATTTCATAAAATTGGAGTAATACTGAGAATTGATCTTACAGTTTAGTTAATGATTCCATAGTCTTATTTAGTGGTTTGTTTGTTTGTTTGTTTTGGGATGGGGTTTCTCTGTATAGTTCTGGCTGTCCAGGCATTCCCTTTGTAGACTAGGCTGACCTCGAACTCAGAGTTGTTCCTGCCGCTGCCTCATGAATGCTGGGATTAAAGGTGTGTGCTACCACCTGCCCAGCTCCATAATTTTATTAATTGATTAAATGAGTAGAAAGATTTTATGTCATTGAAATCATGTATGCAAATTTGTGTGTGTGTGAGAGAGGGAGGGAGGAAAAAAGACTGAAAAAAATTCTGTTATGATGTTAATAGACACATCAAATTAAGCTTGTGTTAAGTTGGAATGCAGGCAGGCTAACCTTCTTCCTTCATGTCTTAGAGATGTAGTGAGTATCTGCTGTGAACTTTTACCCTCTCTGGCAGCCTCCCATCTCTCTAGGGAGCAGCACATATAGTGAATATCAATGTAAGTGCCCCAGCGTAGCGAAGCAGAAGGGACCAACCTTCCGTGACACTTAGTGGACAGTGACACAGAGTGACATGGAAGCTGGTGCTGATTGATCAGGTCAGTGGTAGTCACTGGGTAATGTGTTTCGCCCTCCACCTGACCCTCCCACCTCGGCTTATTAGGTGGATCTTCTAGAACTTCGACGTCTCGGCTATTTCCTCCTGTTTCCTTTTGTTGACTGCCGATTTGCTAACAGGTTAGGAATGGCTTGGCATTGCACCTGAATACTTGTAATTCCCTGGAGTTCAGTCTGCTTTTGAGGGTGATTAGTTTGTGTGTGCTTGTATATCTTTCCCATACCTGGTATGTCCTGTGATATCAGAATCTGTATGACAGGGTCCACAAACCTATAAGTTTCTGAACTTGAACGCTGTTCTTATGTTGCCAATTCCTAGCCTGTCCTGAAGTCCTGATCAATATAGAGGTGTCTGTGTTCCAGGAAATACGTTCAGTTTTCTTTCTGGACACGGAAGTATCTCACCTTTGCTTGCTTCTACTTTGAGCCTTAGTCTTGAACATCCTCAGGCAACCACATTAACCAACCTCAGGTGAGCCTGGGATTTGATTTCCCTCCCGCCTTCCTAATCCCATGGGTCATGTGTTGGCTGCCTGGGGAGCAAGCTGTGAAGGCATCTGTCTGTACCTTTATTGTATTTCCTAAAGTCATCTTTGTTTGATGGGAGACCTTTCCCAGCCTGGGTCTCTGTTCAGACTTTGTCACACAGATGACCCAGGAGGCTTGAAAGTATGATAATTGGTTTTTCATTTTGGTGACAGAAATACTTAATGGAAACAACGAGTAACTTGTAAAATACGGGTGTGTGTGATTTTGGAGAGCTCTTTCCACAATGACGCGTGGTTTATGGTGGCAACAAACAGCTTCACCCTGTAGTGGACAGGACTCAGAGGCTGAGCGTACAGCAAGTGGTCAGAGAAGTACAGCTCCCACAGTGGCTCCCTTGATCCTCTAGCGGTTCTACCACCTGCCCAGGACGGGACACAGGTGATCCTATTGGGACATCTCACAGTCAGTCTATAACAGTG
>LOJH01001988.1:974-13535 GCA_001685095.1 Ellobius talpinus
TTCATGCACTCTAGCAGGACATAGATTTGGTAGATGTTATGGTGGGGCAATCAAAGTCCCAGAATATGTGTATGGGTTGTCACTGAGCGGGTTGGTCTGGGACATTGGGACTACCTCCCTCGGGTGAGGTGTGGAACCAGTTCTCCTAGGTCCATGCCATAGTGACCAACTCTTCCATGCCTGTGGTGTGGGGTAGAGCCATCTCTCCTGAGCATGGAATTCAGTTTTCCCATGAGGATGGAGCCAGATCTCCAACAAAGGGCAGGGCCAGCCATTCCAAGAATAGGGAGGGGCAGGACCTACATAGCATAATCCTTGGATTTCCAAATGTATGGTTCCTATGACTCCCTGTTGCAACACAGGCTAAGGATTTAACCACAGACCCCAGGGGGGTCATAGGAACCATGGCTGTTATGTCTTCATTTTGTCCTAGAGCTAACAGGTGTTCTGTTAAATTAATAATATAAGAGCTCTCTAACTTTTTTAATGTAGATACTTAGTGCTATGAACTTGCCTCTTAAAACTGCCTTCATCGTACACTATAGGTTTGAATATGCTGTGTTTTATCATCATGTAATTCTTAAATGTTTTAAAAATTCCTCCTTGATGTCCAGATGAAGTTATTTTTCACTTAGTAGTGAGTTGTTCAATTTTCATGAGTTTATATACTTTGTTATTCCTGTTGTTGTTCATATACAAGTCTAAGCCACAGTTATCAGTTAGAATGTAGTCTGCTATTTCACTTTTTGTATTGAGTTTTGTTTGTGTCCAAGTGTGTGGTAAATTTTGTAGAGTATTCATGAGCTGCTGGAAAGCATGTCATTTTGTGTTTGGGTGAAATGTTGTGCAAATGTCTGCTAGATCCATTTGACTCCTGTCATTATTTAACTCCAGCACCTCTCTGTTTCATGTTTGCTTGGTTGCATGAAAGAGCTAAGGAGATTCTGACTCCACCAAGAGGGTAGGTCCCTAAGAAGTGTGAGGTGTGCTGGGAAGAGGCACACTTACAAATAGGTTTTGGTGAGACAAAGAATATGCTTGAAGAGACAAGAATGAAAGTGCTAGTGGAGCCCTGGATCTACACTAAGAGTTGGAGTCTCTAGTGAATGGAATTGAAGTGGCAGGAGTGGAACCTTTCAACATGATGCTATGGGACTTGGAGTGGGACAGGAGAGATCATAATGGAGGAAAGGAAGGACAGTGAAAATCACCCGAGTCCCGGCCTGGTGTGGCCACTAGGAATCTCAGGTAGATGATGTGTCTAGGTATTAGAGACTGAAAAAATTGGGGATAGGCTAGAAGGGAGCTGACAGTGTCTCCAGGAATGAGTAAAGCTGAATTTGAACCAAAGAACAAAGGGATGGCAGATTTCCCAAGGAAAGAAGGTAGGGTGGGAGGAAGGGCACCAGTAAGCAAGTTGCTACAGGGCTGGGGGTAAGACAGGAGAGATTACACTGGAGGACAGGCAGGACGGTGAAAATTGCCTCCCTGAGTCCCAGCTCTCTGTGGCCACTGGGAATCCAAGGCAGACAATGCTTCCAGGTATCAGAGGCTGACATCGAGGAGAGGAGGAAACTTCTAGCTAACCTAGATAGGTCATATGTTTGGTCCTCTGCTAGAAGACTTAAATGATGTCTTAGTTTTGTTTCTTATGATCGTCATAAGTTATCTGGACAAAAGCAAATTAAGAAAGTAATGGCTTACCTAACTCACAATTCCAGGGTTCGGGCAATCAGTTTTGGAAAGTAAAGGTAGCAAAAACTTGAAACAACTGGCCACATTGCATCTACAGATAACAGTAAATCTGCTAGTGTTTTCCACATTTTCATCGTTCACAGTCTCCTTCCTAGGGAATGGTGCTTCCTAGAGCACCAGATCTTCCCTCTGAAATTAGCATAATCAAGATCATCTCTCAAAGACACCCCCCAAGTCAAACTAATTCAGACACCCTTTTGTTGAAATTCTCTTCCTGGGGAATGCTAAATTCTGTTATGTTGACAGTTACAAGAACCCATCACAGACGGGTTTATAACCCCATTAAGATTTTTACGCAATGGAAAGCATGTACCTTCTCCAAAATAAAGCTAGGATTCTGTTAAGATATGAATGAAGAGACTAAATGGTCAAAAGTGTATGGATATATATTTTATATCCATGTGAATATATGCAGAATGTTATATATGTAGACTAATGTATGAAACACACAGATATATATAAACTTATATATATATGTATACACATGCATACTTATATGTAACTACATATATTGTTATGCACACATCCCAACTTACAGCTAATAAGAGCTATGGAAAAGGAATGGAGAATATAGGAACCAGGTTACTGGGAAGACTAACAGCAGGTGTTGATGCATTTTACCTCAGTGTTTGTACAAATAAAGGTAAGAAATTAAAGAACTTAATAATTCAACTCAATAAAAAGGGTTATTACGGCAACGTTTACTGTAATGCATGGATAGTTGCTGTGACCCAGTGTGTAAGCCAGTTTAACTTTGCCCTAGTTCTGTGTAAGTGGCAAGACCATAAACGGGTTTATTGTTGCTGATAAGGATGTTTTCTTCCTCTGTCACAGACATTTATTGAGGATTATTAAGGGTAAGGCTATCTTACCCTTATGTATGTATGTCCAAGTTGGAGGCAGCTCATAATAAACCAATAAATGAGACCTGAAAAATTAAATAACCCCAAGTATTACTGAGAAAAGTAAAGCAAGTTTTGACAAACAAATGCTACTGGTGACCTCTAGAGGTCTGGTGGTCAAGACAGGTCTTTCTGAGCTGGAAGTGCATTTCATATTTGAATGTTAAGGTTCTAGAGATGCTAGTTGCCTCCAAAGGAAGGAGAAGGATTCCTTGCAAAAGAACAAGGTAGTATGGTGACTCTAAGAGCAGAAATGTGGTATATTCATCTGGAGAAGGCAGATAGGTAAACTAGCCTGCCCTATGTCATTGGAATAAAGTTCAGGAGATGGGCAGCTTCAAGTCAGAGAACACTTATTTTGGCTCAGAGCCTCCGAGAGTGTGGTTAGCTGTTAACTGTTACTTTCCATTTTTGCTCTGGAACTAAGATAAGGCATAGTTTCATAGTGGTTAGTGTACCCACATCACGGAGTAAAGCAGCTTGCCTTTGGTGGTCATTAAGGAGAGCAATAGCTCCCTTGTATAGCAAAACCTTCCCAGGCACTCAGTAAGGTACCAACCTGTCACAGCAGAGCAGGGCAGATGATGGCACACAAGAAAATCACTACCTACAGGCTCTGCCTCTAAGCTCGGCATTCCTGGGTGCAAAGTGAGCAGTCCAGGGATCATTTAAGAGCCAAGTGACACATTTCAGTACTAAACCCCTAAAGGCTCATGATCCGCATAGCAATTTCTCAGTACAAAATGCATTCAGTGTATATCCAAGACTTTCCATAGTCTGAGCATTTTCAGTGTCACTCACAGGTTCAGGTCTAAGGTTTCTGCTGACACTCTAAGCAAACTGAGCTATGAGCCCATACAAAATAAGTGACCTACACACTTCCAAGAAATGAGATAAAATAAACATTCTCATTGCAAATGAAAAGAGGAGACAATAGGCCAAAGAAACACCCCAATCCAGCAGGATGTGAGTTAGACCTTTATCTCCATGTCTCACATCTTACCCACAGAATGACTTTCTATAAGCTTCGAGGGGTTTGGGATGCCTAACGTCTCTCGCCTTGCCCACTGCAGGCCCCATTGCCACTGTCTGGTCTGGGCTTTTCTTAGTGCCTTCAGCTTTCCTTGGCAGGGGTTCCACATTCCTGGCATATTCAGCTTGAATCCCTTTTGTAGCTCTGGCTTCACTAATTAAGCTCCATGCAATGCCTCCTCAGGGCCTGTTTGCTTGCTTGCAGTAACATTGCCCATACACGCTGGTCTTCCAGTCTTTGAAGATTCAGCAGAAGCCTCAATGGTCTGACAATTCTTGCATTTTGCCAACTTGCAAAAGTAATAGCACATAGGAGACATGGTGGGGGTGTCAGTGTAATGGGAACAAATGTTAGGTCCTTGGAGTTTGCTACAGCAGCTTCTGAGGTCTTAGACAGGTAAACATAAGGAAGTGAATCCCTGGTAATCATATCCTTTGGCATCCTTGAGCATGCAAGGTGACTCAGCATTGTATGCTGCCCAGTGTTCATTTTCCAAACAAAATTTCTCAAATGTCTATCTTTACATCCTTGATCCTGTGGGGAATAGGTTTTTGCTGACTTCTGGCATGACCTTGAGGCATCCTTCCTATTGTCTCAGGGAAAAAGGTATAGTTTCTTTTAAAGGGCATCAGTCTCTTCAGCTACCATAGCCTCCTTGCCCTACCCTGAGTTTATAAATAGTTTTTCTCCTTAGTAAGCTGTACATATGGCTAAATTCATCTAGAAATCCTCATGCCAAAGCATGAGTGATGCATGGCCTTGACATGCCCCTCCATCTAATCCATAAGTCCACCATCTGTAAACTCAGCCTCATGTAACCCACAGAGAATGGGAAATACAAAGACACATTCTCTGCATCTAGTAGTCTTCCTTTTTACTTGGAACCTCTTGAGCACAGTTTTTACTACCCACATTCTCATCAGCAGCCTGGCTTCCTGAGTTCCTAAAAGAATCACCACTTACAGCATTCTGAGTTTTTAAACTTTCCCAAACTCCTTCTGCAGTTCAGGGCTAAAGGTTTCAGAATCATAGGGTGGGTATGGTCAAAGCAACAGCCTCGTTTCTTGGTAACAATTTTCTGTGCTAATTAGTTTTGTATGGCTGTGATTAAATAGCAGTGGTAACTTAAAAGGGGGGAGACTCATACTGGCTCATGGTTTCTGAGGTTTTGGTGCAGTAATCTGATTCCATTGCCCTGGGGCCTGTGTCAAGGATAATGTGTGGTAGCAGGGATATCTACTGGAGGAGGTTTCTCACTTTGTTTTGATGAGAAAGCAGAGAGATAAAACATCCAGGATGGAGGTGGGATATAACTCTCAAAGGCTATGCTCCCAGTTTTTCCTTCAACAAGGCTGCACCTTCCAAAGAATCCTCTACCTTCTAATAATGACATCAGTTGGGATAAAGCCTTCAATAGAGGAATGAGCTTTGGGGACATATTATAGATATAAACTACAACAGTGTCTGTATCTAAAATTTATTTTAAAATTCTTATTTACATCTTTAGGACAAATTTATGAAAGTAGAACAACTAGGTGAAAGAGCACATATAGTTACGTATTGATAAATATAACTTGATCCCCAGGCTAGAGTCCATGACACCATGTACAATGATGTTCAGAACTTGTGACTATTTCTTAAATAAATAAAAGTGATTGCATTGTCTCTAATTTTTGTTATCTTCTTAATTGTGTTATTTTAAAACTCTATAGTGTTGCCACTATTTTTAAAAAGCTACTTGCATTTGTTTATTATTGATTAAAAAACCAAATCTTATTTCCATTTGTCTTCTGGGTAGCAGATCCTTTTCTCGTTGATCTGTACTATATGACAGTTTGCAGGAGAATGGCCCCCAAAGGCTCATGTAGTTGATGGTTGGTGGAACTTGTGGGGCAGGATTAGAAGGGGCAATGACATTGAAGAAGGTATGTCACTGTCAGTGGGCTTGAAGTTTCAAAAGCCCATGATTTCAGTTAGCTTTTCTCTGAGTCTCCTTGTGTGTATCAGGATGTAAGCTCTCAGCTACTGTCCCAGTGCCAAGGTTGCCCACCCGTGCCATGCTCCTTGCTATGATGGGAATGGACTCTTCAAGACAAATAAACAGTTTTTTAAGTTACCTTGATCATGGTGTGTTAACAAAGCAGAAATACATATTGACATATTTCTAAGGAACTAGGCCTTTATCAGTTATTATATGTTGTTAATATTTCTTAAACAATTCTCCTGGTCATTTTGCATGCAGTATTGTTATTGCAAAGAAGTGTGTGTGTGCGTGTGTGTGTGTGTGCAGTGTGTGTGTGTGCAGTGTGTGTGTGCAGTGTGTGTGTGGTGTATGTGGTATATGTGGTGTATGTGTGGTGTGTGTATGGTGTGTATGTGTGTGTGTTGTGTGTTTGTGTGGTATGTGTGTGTGGTATGTGTGGTATGTATGTGTTTGTGTGTGTGGTGTGTGTGTGGTATGTGTGTGGTGTGTGGTGTGTGTGTATAATATCAAAATTCTCAATTTCTTTTCAGCAGGGCTTCAAAGCCTTGTGCCATGCTTAGACATAATATTCCCATTTCAAAAGTACAATGCAATTCTCCCACATTGAAGACTTATTTCCTGGATCCACTTTTACATTGTTTTTGACCATCTGATACTCTTGTTGTAAGAAGTAGATGGAGATAAAACCACCACCCTCCCTGTTATCTACCTAACTGGTTTCTACTCACTGGTTTTAAATGTTCCCTTTTCCAGAAATTGCGGGAAACAAAGATCCTCCCTTCATAATAAGAGTTCCAGAGACTTAGAGTAGTGAAAGCAAGACACTTTATTTTATGACTTTGTAAAGCCCAGTGTCGGCCCAAGATAGCAGGGCACTGATTGTAGAGAGCAATCTTTATAGCCCTAGACTCACAGGGCTTCCTCTGTTTCCTCATTGCTTGACTAATCAGGAAGGTGCAATCTCACGTCATTATCCTTACTTTCCTCTCTGTCCCTGACCAAAACCGTTGGCATGTTCATCCTTACATCTCCCATCCCGTTTATTATAAAGTTTATCTGACGCATGACCTTGCAGGCAAGCTTGGCTGGTAGGAATTTTCTACTCTAAACTTCTGCTTTGGGTGTGTGGGAGGGGATAGCTTAGCAGAGTGGGTGAGGGGCTAGGTTAGCAGGTGTATGCAGGGCTCTATTGCTCCCTGCACCTTTGCATCTGTACTGAAACTAGCACCTCCTCAGAAAAGGATAGCCGCTGGTAATTCTTACAAAATGTGAAGCTTCTTTCTCTTTCTGTTTCTACCTATTTAGCATCTACCTATCATCTGTCTGCCATGTACCTATCAATCTATTAATCAAACTGTCTGCCTACTTATCTAGCTACCTATCTATCTGCTTATTTATGATTGAGGCTATGTGTGCTTTTCATTGGTTTTATTGCTGTTACTATTGGTATTTTTGAAATTACAGAAGTGTAGTTATTTTTGTAAGTGAATTTTAATGTTCGCTGACTCACTCCATAACATTCGTTTGTTTTAGTTTTCTGGGAATTCTTTTATTTGTTTGTTTTTGAGACAGAGTCTTGTTATGTAGCCCTGACTAGCCTGGAACTTACTATAGAGAACAGGCCAACTTCAGACTTATGGCTATTTTCTTGTCTCAGCCTCTTAAGTTCTGGAATTACAGCTATGCACCACCAGGCCAAGCTTCCTGGGCATTCTTTATTTATGATTTTCATTATCAACTTAGGATTCCTCTGGCCTGGTCAATAAGAAGTTCTTATGACAACTTGGCTAGTTAACAAGCAAGTCGGCTCCCCTCCCAGGTTTTATTTTCAGGGATGAGAATCTTCTGGCTCTTAGCCTAAGACTTCTTCCCTCCACCCAGGAAATAAAAATTTTAATTTTTACATATGACCAAAATACATTATAAACATGAGTGAAACTGTCATAATAAAAGCATTTTGTAATCCAATATATGTTAATATAAAGTACATTATTTTAAAAGAGTTCTTTTTTAGTGAAAGTATAAGAAAAATCTTGGAATGCTTGAATGATCTCTACAAGTTAAGAGGTTGAATTCTTTACAGAGTTGAACTTGCATTGTAGAAAGAAAGTTCTTTTGGAAGATACTTAAAACTTAACAGTACAAATTGCTCCCTTGTTTCCCACCCTTTAGCATTACATTCATTTTGGTTATCTTAGGCTTTTTCTTTCTTTCTTTCTTTCCTTTTTTTTGAGACAATTTTTCTCTGTGTAGCCCTGTCCTAGAACTTGCTCTATCGACCAGGCCTTGAACTCACAGAGATCCTCCTGCCTCTGCCTCCCAAATGCTGGGATTAACGGTGTGTGCCACCACTGCCTGTACTTTGTAGAAAATCTAAAATGTTTATGACTAAATTCACTAATGGATAACTTGGTCTGTGTTTTGCAACTTTTCCAAATCTTTCAATTACAGAGTTGCCAACTGCCATAATTCATGTAGGGATTATATGTACACACGCNGACCAACACTTGTCACATTCCTGTACTGCAGCACTCCCAATGCCCTGATCCTGCGAGTCTTCCTGAAGTTGGTATACAGGTGGCAAGCTATGCAGATATCTGTCCACTGCAGCTTCCTGACTCAGCATCCTTAGCTGCTGGTCTCTCAACTTGTCAGAAGGACCTGGGGTGAGGTCAGGGATCTGAGTGATGAAGACCCAAATTTGAGTTTGCTATCTTGAGCCAGCTTGAAGCAGCAGCTAGAGTTTTGAATTCTAAGAACATTCTGGACTTTTAATCATGTTTTGTTTTTTTTTACCCCAGTAAGAGAAAATTTTACTTCAAAGAGAAAAGGTGTCTCTGATACGTTTCATAAAAATTTGTTTAGGTTTTGTTTCTTTGGGTGTTTTGTTTGTTTGTTTGAGATAGAGTTTTACTAAATATTTAGCTTAGGTAGGCCTCAAATTCCAGCTCTATCTTCTGCAGCTTCCCAAGTACTAGGATGTCAGGAGTGGGTCAAACATTGCAAAAGCTAATGACTTATAATTTGGAATGAGACTCAGGACACCTGAGTCTACTTGCTGTTTCTTTTCTGAACAGGGTCAGGCTTGCTTTCCCCTCCTTGTCCCAGCTTTCTCCTCTCGTACTGGGATTACAGGGACACACCACCATGTCTAGTTCTACTTCTGACTTACTCCCTGGATCAACAGGATGGCTAAACAAACTCCCTCTGTGTTCCCTATCAAACAGGGAAGATACTTCTATAGTTACAGGTTTTGAAGAAGAGTTAAGCTATAGGAACTGAAAATGCTAGTAGCTTAGTGTGAGTGTTCAGACAGGCTTGATTTTCCAGGCACTTCTGTAGCATAAGTAGACATTTCAAGTTTAGTACTGTGTGGTTATAGATGCTGTTCTACCCAATCCTGGCATGTGAGAGAGCAGGAGTCATCCCGACTATTCTGGTACTCTTAGCATAGACTTCACCACACTAATTAGTTCGGGAAACTCTGTGTTCTGAAAGTGACCACGATTGGTGAATTTGTACAATTTGCTGTCCAACCTATCTGCCATTTCTTCTTGTTCCTTCCAGGGAAGGAAGGGGTCATCAGTGGAGCCAAACTGTACAATGTGAGGACAGTTGGCCTTGATCTTCTCCCCCTGCCAGGGGCGGCTGAAGTACCCACTTACACGCTCATTTTCATCTCCCAAGTCTGTTGTGTATGCAGACACCAGTATAAGAGCATATACCTGATGTGTCTCTGCCTACCTCATGGCTGCAATAGCCCGGAGCTGTGGCCTATGATGATGGTCTTCTTATCACAGTGCAGCTCTGTCTCCATGAAGGGCAGCCAGATGCTCTCTTGGGCTGTAACTGTTCAGGATAAAACAGTCTGATACTCAGAGGGGGCAGTTTGTAAGTAATGCGGTCCGCACTAATGAACAGCAGCTCACCACTTTTAAACTGAGGTTGGGTCAGGCATGTTTCTAGCCAGACACTGGAAACCGGGAACCTGCTCCAGTCTCTTTCTCACCCAGCCGTACCAGGCCTGGGGGGCCATATCCCCGCTTCCGTTCCCGGAAACAATCACTGCCTTGCTAGGGAACGCCATGAACGCTGTCGAAGGAGACCCCCGCCCAGCTCGGACCAGCAGTGCTCAAATCGCGACTGCATCCGGTCAGGAGCCCTCACTGAGGCCTTCTGGGAATTGTAGTCCTTGGATGCCCGCAGGTACTCTCCTTCACTGTGTTAGAATACAGGCTGCCAAACTTAAACCTTTTTTTCGGCGAGGCAGTCTCATCTTGCTTCCTCTGTGGCTGGGTCACGACTGCCCAGCCTAAGACTTCTTATGTGTGCTTCTGTAATTTTTACACTTCAAATGAAAATTAGAACATCTAGCTGAATCTCCCCTCCAAATGCATCTCTGTCTTCCAGTCCCTTCTCACCATCTCCACTGTTAATGCTCTTGCCTCTTTTCTCCTCTGTGCTTGTGCTTGAGCATTCAGGCCCATTCTTGCTGGAGTAGCACATTACAAACAAAACCGGATCGTATCAGGCAGCTTCTCAAACAGCTGTCTACTGGCTTCTCAGCTCACTTAAAGTTTTCACCACGTCCTGTGTGGCCCCTGTAATCCGTCCTTTGTAATCCCCCAGACCTTGTCCACTACTCTTTTCTGCTCCTTAGCCCTCAGTGAAGGCAGCAGGCAAATGCCTGTCTTATAGTCCTCTCTCCATTTGCAGAGCTGGACAGCTGCTTGGTTTAGTATATGTTCTCCTTAGGGGCTTTGCTCAGAAACCTACTCAACAGGGTTTTCCCAGTCGCCTGTACAAACCTTCCCTTCCCTTTTCAGCTTCACACAGTACAGCCCACTTCCAGATCCCAGATCGTCTCTCTCTGATCCCCACTAGGAACTGAGCTCCCCATGGAAGCTGTCAGTTGGCTTGGATCATAATGATATTGCTAGTGATTAGACGCAGTAAATGCTCAAGAGCTATTTTTGCTGGTTCAGCCCATAGATCAAAAAAGAAAAAAAAAATCCCTCTCTAAGAAGCACATACACAAAAACAAAAATCTGAAAGACTATGTCAAAACTTTGAAAAGATTAGACTTCATAAGAAAAAAATTAGAAAAGTTTACAGTAGCAAAGTTGTCCGTTGTAGTCCCAATAGCAACAGCACAATTTCCAACTACGAAAATTTATCCTTTAGAATTCCAGTGATGCTATCGGAGACATGTGATTTTTATTCATTGCTGGCAGACATTGGAAGGTTTCAAAATAAATTTTAGAAATAGATTTGGTGTGAAGAAGGTGAAACAGGCAAACTGAGGCATGGGGTTAAAAGAATTTTCCCAGGCTCTCCCCTGCCCATCTAATGGGAAAGACAAAATCTGAACCGAGGTGGTCCCTTGACTGCTAATGGTGCTATCTAGTTATTTTTATTGCACAACTGCGTTGATTCTGGCCAGGGCCCCTCTTGGGGATTATTTTTATTATCTGTACAACAGAGGGTATGGGGTTAGACTTCATAACGAGCTGAATTCTGTAAAAGAAATGAATGTCGGTGGCTCCTGCTGTGCCCTGGGCAGTCATCTGTGTAAATTATCTGTGTAATTGCAAACTTAAAGAACACATTTAAAGTTGACCTGGAGAACAGCAAGGCAAGTGAAAAATTGAAAAACACTGTTATATATGCATTTGGACAACACAGAGCAATACCCAAGGGCAGTGATTTGTAAAATTCATAGAAAATCTGATTGAAACTTTGAGCTGAGCTGGACCATATATTTTCTGAGACGTGATGGCTTCACACCGCCCTCCTGTGGTCACAATGTGAAACTACCAAGCAAGTCTTATCAGTTACTGGAAATAGGCTCCTCTGTTTCCTTCCAAACACTATGATCCAGATCTGGGGGTTGGCAAGACTCGGCCCATGCCCATAACTATGTATTTATTGAAAAGCACACAATCCGAAGTAACTTCAGGGTAAGGCATTGGTTGACAAGCTAGTGCAGCATTCCTAGCCCTTTGTGATCTGGGGTTGGCTTCCTTCCTGAACTATGTTCCAAATAAAGTCACCTGTTTCCTGCTCACGAAGCTTCTAGATTTGTGAACTGGTGGTATCAATGCCTTATGCATTCATCTTCTTAGAAGAAGATACCACTTTATTTAGAAAGCCAGATAAAGCATCTGTAGGACCCAGAACCCCTGACGCTGAGAGTTTACTTTTCCAGAGTCGGATAGTGTTTGGTTTGGCTTTTATATCTCCCTGAACCTAAGACCATGTGACCTCAAGAAAGTGGGGTACACTTTGTGATTCAAAATATTCTTTTTGGGAGAAAGTGGTGGTGATTGACCTCAGGGCCTTGGGCATGCTAAGCAAGCACTCTGCCACTTCTATCTCTGAGGCACATTTCCAGCCATAAAACATGTTTTTTGATGACAGGATCTCACACAGGGTTGTCTAGCCTTGAAATTGCTATGTAGCCAAAACTGATATGGGACTCTCAGCTTCAAGATCTCACAAGTTGGTATTATCTGCATGTACTACTACTCAGGGCTTAAAGTATTCTTACTTTCAATGTATCCCAAGAGTTTTAAACAATTGCAAAAAACGATTAGCTAGCTCAGGCTACTATTTCCCACTTGGGGGTACTTAAATGACCCTGTGATCATTCTTCAGTTCTATTCTTTCTTTGTTTAGTCAGCTTCCAAATAGGTGTCAGAATGCAATTTCCAAACCTAATCTCAACAGGCCACGATGAGGGATGCCTTTCTCTTGCCATGGTGACTTCAAACAGCTAGATTCAGTGCACCTACAACACAGGTTTACTTCGGCTCTACGATACTCACAAGCCATGTGTGGTACAGAATGCATAAACAGTACTGAAATACCTTATGCCTAATCTAAAA
>LOJH01001989.1:10096-31534 GCA_001685095.1 Ellobius talpinus
AGAGAGAGAGAGAGAGAGAGAGAGAGAGAGAGTTTTCTATAGGAATATGAATATGGCCCTGGTAAGCTGACCATACTCCAGTGGAAGGCTGCACATCCAAGGGTATATTGGTAGTACAAGTTGGACTTTATTTTTTTAAGAGGATACAAATATTGAGTGCTGGAACCCCTAAAGAGCTTTAGCTTTTTTTTCAGAATCCATGTGACTACTCCTGGAACAGCAGGATGAAAGTCCTCCCCACACACATGAGCCTTCCTCTACTTCCATGTGTCCCTGTTCTGAGTGCAAAGCCCTCTGTGGGCCTTACAAAAATATTCTGAAGCTACTCAAGCTCACAAGGGAGCAAGGAGGAAAATGAGAAAAATGCTGACTGCAGAGGTGCAGGTGGGGCTCGGCAGCAGAGTGGTTGTCCAAACACACAAGGTCCTGGGTTCCACCCCCAAAGCTGTAACAACAGCCATTGAGAAACAAATGAAGAGGACACTCTGCCTCCGCATCATCATTTCAAAGATGATAGACAAGCTGCTTCCACTAACAGGCAGAAGAAAGGAACCATCAGTCTGCATACATGGGAGGAGAAGCCTGACAGCTATTCTGAGTCTTATCACCAGGTAATAATGCCTCCCGTTTCTGCCTGGTATCTCTCTCCTTTGCCCTGCTTTCAGATCCGCTTTTGTTTCTGTCCCCATCAGGCCCTGGGAACCCCTGCTTTTGTTTTCTCTTTCCAGTTAGTGTGACAAAAGCGGGTTAAGGGAAAAGAGCATTCCATGTTCTCTAGACTATGGGTGCAAGTGGTAAATTATTTACTCTGAGTGCTTTTTGTGCTTGCTTACAGATTATACATTTGAGAATGAAGAGTCAAAGTTGCTTACTCTAGAGGTTTCTTTGAATGGTTGATCTTGCACTGGAAAGATAAGGCTAGGAATTCATTAAGGTCACATGGTATTTAAAAGTCACATTGGTAAGAGTAGATACTCCAAACAGGTTATCCCTTCTTAAAGGTACCTATTAGGAAGGAGAGGATACAGGAACCCATACTTATGATGGTAAAGAAGAGACTAAATCTCCAGAGGAAGCTCTGGAGAGACAAAGAGATCCAGAAGATGCTCCAATATATCTGCTCTTGTCTTAATATGGGTAGTACATCGCAAAGGCTCCCTTAAGCTGTCCTTTCCCACTGGTATTCCTTTGATTCATGGACCTTAAGAAGGAAGGCCTGCTATTTGTTTGCACATGTATCTTGCCAAAATATAAACTGGAGAATAAAAACATGGTCATTAGTAGGAAATACATAAAATAATCTGACAGAGTAGAAAGTCTCCACAGCTGTGAACAGACTCCGGCATGGCTTGAGAGCTAGAAGGACTGCTTTCTTGCTGGGAGAAGCTTATGAGGCTATGGCAGGTCCCTGCATTTACTAAGCACTTCACAGTTTTTACTAAGTGTGTCAATAAAGAAAACACTTTCAGAGTTGGAGAGATGATCCAGCGATTAAAGACCAGAGTCACAACCAAAACATCAAGAAAACACTTTCAGAGAAGCCCCTGAAGCAACAGAGGGCATATTAGCTGGAGATTGACATGTTCTGAGCATTTGGGGCACTTCTCCTTCCTATAGATTCTCATTTCCCATTAACAGGGGAGGTGTAGCATATAGTTTCACTGCTCCCTGTTCATGACACTGTTTTTATTGCCTCACACACCACCCCATTAGCCTGCCTTTCGCCTAGTCACTATGGCCAGAAGATCCCTGACTCTCAGAATACACTGTTATCCAAGGGGCCGAGAGTGACCTTGCAGAAACCCACCAATTGCATGATGGTTCTTGAGATGGTGACCACATTACTGGCTATTGCCATTGCTCTTGGTTGCCATCCAGAACTTGGTGGTAAGACACTATTGCCAAAGATACAAAATATTTGTACCATAGAACACAAAGAAAGCTTCATTCCCACTGGCTATCTTCTGTAATACTGGAAGTTGCTACGCATGCCACCAGGAAAGAAAAGTTATCTTCAGTCTTACCCCACAATGAATGCTGCAAGCTATGTTCACTGCTGCAGTAGTGACATCACATAAATATTATGTTACTAACGAATGACTTTTTAATTAAATTTAAGGCCTGTATTGTTGGGAGCTGTGAACCACCAAATCCTGAATTTCTTGTAAACAACTTGTTTTCCCCTGATCCGAGTGCCTACAGCTGCTCTGAGCATGAGACCCTCAGGAGTTCCTGTTGGCAGGGGAATGGTTTCTGGTGCGTTTGGCTGGGGCATGGCTATCTCTATATAAACTGCCCCTGAACACAATAAAGGGGGCATTCTTGGGGCATTCCTGTTTCAAGGATGACCCGTGTCTCTGTCTTTGTGTCTTTGTGTGTTTAAATCTCCAGCCCCTTGCCCAGTTCATAAACTGTATGGTGGCACATAGAGCAGAGATGATGCACCACACTGTTTCATGAGGTGGAACTCTTGTCTGGTACCATTAGTGGGGCAAAGAATTGAAGGATATGTGGGTAATAGGCCCTAAGAGAGAACCCAGTACTATTATTCTGAAAATGGACATAGTATTCACCTAAGGACTTGTGTTTATATCCATAGATGAATTCATTTCTCAACTCCAATCAGAAAAAATCTTATTTTTGCAGTAGATGGCAATTAACAAAGAGACCCACAATTGGTCAATGTGAGGAGAACAAGAGATCACAGAATGCTGATTACTAAATGGGGCACACTCTCTTCCCAAAGCTCAGAGATCATCTTAGAAGAGGGAACAGAAAATAGGGTTTTTTTCAAGACAGTGTTTCTCTATGCAGCCTTAGCTGTCTTGGAACTTGCTCCATAGACCTTGGGTGGCCTGAAACTCAGGTTCACCTACTTCTGCCTCCTAAGTGCTGGGATTAAAGGCACACACTACCATGGCCTAACTTTGGAACAGAAATTTTAAGAGCCAGTGGCAGTGGATGAACACAGAGAAACACTTGGTTTTTTGATACAAAAAGGCAGCTTCACACATGCACAAGACCTGCACAAAATCAAGGCAGGTGAAATCCTGATATGGAAGGGGTGCTAGTTAGGGAGTTCCAACCCCTGCTACAGAGCTGTTGTCATTGACGGCCACTGGAAGGGGAGTGCCAGTCTTCTACAGAGATGCAGCTCTTGAGAAACTACTCATGCATACTTCAACAAGTAGTTGGCTATATATTCATGCACCTCTTGGCAGTAATAGGTAGACTTCATGGGCTTGAGAAAAATACAAAATTTTGGAGAGAATAATTATGATGAGAATAGAGGAGGAGGAGGGGAGGGATTTGGGAGATGAACTTGATGGAAATGTATTATATATGTATAGGATTCTCAATTATTAGATTTTCAGAAGAGCAATGTTGGATATAGTGGTATATATTGGGGGACACTACCCCATCTAGTCCTCCATAATCTATAATCCACTTTCCATTAGCAATCCCAGTTTTTCACCCTGGACTACTATGCCCTTGAGACCATAATTCATTGTGGCATCCCTAACTACTTGCTGGGGCTAGCTAAGCCTTTCTCAGTTCTAAAATATAGTGGACTATATGGTAGACTGCTGTGCTTAATTCTGAAGCCAGAACCCTGGTGGTTCCAACACATTCCCATCCATCTTTGTGGTTAATGCCTGTTGCCTGAGATTTCTGTCTTGACCTATCCTAAAGCCTTTCACCCCAAAGAAACACACAGAGGTCTACATTAATTATAAACTGGTTGGCCTAATAGCTCAGGCTTTCTTAATAACTAATTCTTACATCTTAAATTAGCCCATAATTCTTGTCTGTGCTAGCCACATGGCTTGGTACCCTTTATCAGTGAGGTATTCTCATCTTGCTTCCTCTGTGTCTGAGTGATGCCTGCAGACTGACCCTTTCCTCTTCCTGGAATTCTCTTTTTTCTGGGTGCCCCGCCTATATTTCCTGCCTGGTTGCCCTGCCTTTACTTCCTGCCTGGCTACTGGCCAATCAGCATTTTATTNACATCTTAAATTAGCCCATAATTCTTGTCTGTGCTAGCCACATGGCTTGGTACCCTTTATCAGTGAGGTATTCTCATCTTGCTTCCTCTGTGTCTGAGTGATGCCTGCAGACTGACCCTTTCCTCTTCCTGGAATTCTCTTTTTTCTGGGTGCCCCGCCTATATTTCCTGCCTGGTTGCCCTGCCTTTACTTCCTGCCTGGCTACTGGCCAATCAGCATTTTATTAAAATATACAAGTGACAGGTAACAAGACCATTGATCCACAGCAATTGCCTCTCCATCTGCCATACCTGGCCACTGAAAGGAGCCCCTGCAGAGTAGATAATTTGTTCCCAGTATACTTTCTTTCAAGGTAAAAATGTACATGGAATACTCTGGGGGATAATGGTTACCCACACAGCAGGCTTTTAAAACGTTTTCATCTGCTCTGTCTTATCATTTATGTCCTCTTTGAACTTTTGGTCAGGCTTCAAATTTCCAGACTCTTGTTAGTACAGTGTTTGCCTTTCTACTCATTTTTTCCCCTTGGAACAGCAGATTGGCATAAATCTTGCTACATTTGCCTTTGGGTGGCCCAGATATTCTTCCCTTCTTGATCAGTATTACACTTTATGAGCAAAATTTACATGCTGATCTAAACCATTTAGATGCACAAAAGCAACTCCTAAATCATACCCCATGGTTCACCAAAGCGACTAACACCAACCCTGAGATTCATACCTGGTTTGTGAATAGAACCCCCTTATGTGACACAGTAAATTGAGCATCGTAGCCTGTTTATGATCCAAGCCCTCACATGCACCAGGAATTACAATATGTTATTTCGTCCATCAGCCATTTGGGAAATATCTACATACTTGCATGGCAGCCCCTGTTTACCAGTGAGTCATTTTGCCCCCTACCACAAGGAATATGGCCACCCTGAGATTCCCTTGAATGACATTGCAGGTTTGATAACAATGACATTGCATTTTAAGATGGCATGACCTTTGTTTCATATTTAATCATTCATTACAGGAAGCATTAACAACATCCTTAGGAAGGTTGGTTGCATCCACAATAACTGTTATTGAGGAGACAATACTCTCTAGTCAGCTGAGCTTCTTGAAAATTTTGCAAGGAGGAATGGTTTTATGGTTTGATGATGAGACAGGAACTAATTTTGATCTGTGAGAGGTTGGAGTGTCTCTAGAACAATCCTGATATGTTTCACTTTCCCCCCCCCGGTGGGGGGGAGATGGCATTCCTCCTTGTTGTAGTGACACAGTTGTTCTCTCTGTGATGAATGATAAACATGGGACCACTCCTCCTCCCCTCTCCCCCCTCTATTGACCTTTGGTTCTCTTGGTCCCTGTTCATGTGCTAAACCTTCTGTGTGACTTTTCTCAGAGAGATGTCAACAAATGTGTATTCACCCCAGATAGCACCCCAACAGACTAAAGGAGCAGTTTCACCCAGGTCTAGCTTAGTCACCAGTGTTTTACTGAGGTTGCTTACCAGAGCCTGAGTGACTCAAATGCATATGCATCACTGGCTAGCCCGCCCCAGGGTGGTTGTGGACTCATGAGAGCTGCTTTCCTGGAGCTTCTTGCACAACTTGCAGGCAGCCCAGCTAATCGGAGTCTTGTCTCCTCACTATGTTGAAGGCTATGTTGGTGCTGACATAGCCTTCTGGATGTCTGTTGTTAATCAGAAGGGTCAGAAGCATCCTGAGCCTTATTTCATTTACTTCCTGAGTCTAATAGACCTCCTTCCTCCCTCCAGGAAGGAAGGTTTCAATTAAGAGGAAAGAGCTACACAACAAAGAACACAACAGTTACATAGAAATATGCTTTTATTTTTCTTTCCACATTGATACATTTTCCTTTTGTAAAACTAATTTTCCACGTTAAAACCTCTGGGACAATGTTTAATGGAGATATTGAGAGTTGAAATCCTACTTTAGGGGTTGCATTCTTGTAAGAGCAAAGCACTCACCATTTCACAGCTATATGGTGTTAGCTATGAGGTTTTCAAGTGCCAGCTATCAGCTTGCGGAACTTTCCTTCTGACCACTGTTTGTTGCAAGCTTTTAGCGTCCATGGCATTGCATTTCGTAAAAAGCTTTTTTGATGACTCTAATGACATGAGCATGTCGTTTTCATTTTACTTTATTAATAAATTACATTGAGTTTTAGACTTACATAAAACCTTTTGATGAAAATAGAGGAAATTTGTCAGGCAGTCAGACCTCTGTAACCAGCAGCTCTGCTTCTTGTCTTTGACAAGAGGTTCTAATCTGGCCAGAAGGGTCACTGGTCCTGTGTGCGGTTCTGTCCTGGCCAGAAGCCAGAAGTGCATCTGCTAGATGCACTTGTTTTCTTCCTTAGCATAGCAACCTAATGAGCACCACCGCCTGGAAGCTGTGCATGATCAGATAGTCCACTGGGCCTCAGAGGTGTGCATCAGAGCCCCACTTCAGTCACTGGGATGGAGGGGTTGGTGGATGCTTCATGGAGATTGGTGGTTGGATCACCTGAACTAAGCAGCCCACCTCTCGTTATTTCAGCTTAGTCATTTGAAATATCAATTTGCTTTCTTAGTAAAAAGCCTTCTGATCCCCCCAGACAAAACCCCCCAGAGGCAAGCCCTCCCGGGATGCCTCTCCTTGCTTGCTTTGTTTCTGCAATTATTCCTTTGTTTAAAAGGCTTTACTCCTTTTAAAACTGCTGTCAAGAATTCATTTCTCAAGTTCACAAGACAAAGGAATCAGACACTCAGTGGCATTTTGATGAGCATGGACATCTGGCACTTTAGGCTGAGTTCCGGACACCCGAGATGAGAAAATCTCCATTGTTCTCAAGGACAACAGCTTCACCCCCATCACTCTGAGGACAAGTCTTACTTGTATACGGCTTTTTAGATTATTAGATTTGGTTTGTCAGCACTTTGGAGGATTGTTTTTTTAGTTTAATATTTTAATACATTTTAAAAAACATTTACATAATTGTTTTATATAATAAGGAAGATAAATGGAAGCACAAAATTCACTCCATATACTGCAAAGTTACACACATACGTCGCTAACTTTTAGTCTCCCAGGGAAGCAGCAGTGTCTAACACTCCTAACAGACTACAATACACACAGCGACACAACTCACAAGAAATGATGTGGAAAAGGTGCTGAGATCATACAGTTGCCCTGTGGTTGGTTTGGGTCACAGTTCTGTGGATTGATCATCGGTGTGCTGCTCAGCTCAGTTTTGTGGGTTGATCATTGGTGTGCAGCTCAGCTCAGGTAGGAAGTTTGTCTGGACTTAGCTGGGCTTCCTCACAGCCATCCAGGAATGCTCTCCTCTCTCACTGTGTGACAAGTGGCTGAGAAGGAATTCTGGAGGATTTTTGTATCCATATATTTAAGAATTTTATTTTGTAGCTTTCTCGTGATTTTTATCAGACCCAGTTATCAGTGTAATACAGGCTTCACAGAATTAGTTGGACATTTAAAATCTTCTGCAACATTTTGCCAAAGATTAGTATTCATTTTCCTTTAAATATTCAATAAAATTTATCAGTGAGGATGACATATTGGACTGGGATTTTTGTTTCTGGAAACCAATGAGAGTGTGGATTCAGTCTTTTTTACTTGTATAGATCTATACACTTTGTCTACTTCTAGTTTTGTCAGTTGGAGCCTTCTATGAACATGTTGTTCATGAATGTTATCTAAACTAATGGCATGCTGATTACTTTAGCCTCATTCTTGTCCTCTAAATTTAAAGTCAATGGTCTAGCTTCTAGTTTCCTATCTGTATCAGATGCTATAGTCTTTAGGAAGCAAATTTTAAGTGATATCAAAAGGGTAGGCGATTAGTGTTGATGTCTCTACAGGAGATATCTGATCTCTGTCTCTGTGACTCTCTCCAACTAGACATACACATGCCCAACACAAGATTTCAGAGAAAGCCATCTAGTCAGTATTTTGATCTTTGACATTCAGTCTGTGGACAGTGAGAGAACTTATTTCAGTTATTCAGGCTACTTAGTCTGTTCCTAGTATTCCCTTTTGATTTCTGTGAGGTAGGTAATGATATTTTATTTTACATTCTTGATTTTAGTTTTTCTCTTATTTTTCTCACTGATGTAGTGAACGTTGGCTGAATTTTGGTGATATTTGTGGACTTTCTTATTTCAATGTATCCTTAGCCGTTTTCTAGTCTTCATTTTGTTTTAGCTTGCCTATTTAACTGTCCTTTTCCTTTTAAGCTTTAGCTCTTAGTTTTTAGAACCTTTTTCTTCTTATATATTTATAGTTTTAAGGATCTCTAATAAATAGCTTTTATCTTAAAGCCTGTTTGCTTATTTTACTATATCCTGTTTGCCTTTGGTTGCTATTTTCATTCTCTTGACATCTTTTTTCTTTTTTCTTTCTTTTTTAATTGATTTTTTTGATTTTTGTTGAGCTCTACATTTTTCTCTGCTCCCTCTTGACATCTTTTTGCTCATATATTTGCATCTTTGAATTAAAAATTATATTGTGTACATGGCACATAATTGAATTTTGAGTCTTTTTAGATTTATGTATATGAGTGTTTTGCCTGCATGTATGTATTATGTTACATGTGTCCTTGGTGCCCTTGGAAGTCAGAAGAGGGGATCAGATCCCAGAACTGGAGTT
Organism: Ellobius talpinus; assembly: GCA_001685095.1. NCBI lineage: Eukaryota > Metazoa > Chordata > Mammalia > Rodentia > Cricetidae > Ellobius > Ellobius talpinus. The sequence continues at coordinate 18,761 of LOJH01001989.1, forward strand.
ACAGATGGTTGTGATCCCACCACGAGGCCGCTGGGAACCAAACCTGGGTCATCTGAAAGAGAAACAAGTGCTCTTAACTGCTGAACCATCTCTCTCATCCTTGTTTGTTTTTGAATAATTTGTTTATTGATTGGATTATTTAGTCCACTCACAGTTGATGCAATTATTTATATGTATTAATTTTCTTCTGCCATATTTTTTTCATTTTCATGACTTGTATATAGTTTTTTTGGAAGGTAACTGGTCTTTCAGAGAATATAGTACAGCAACTCTAGGCAGTGACACCCTCTTTCTAGCCCTGAGGCTAGACATTCAATATTGTTATTTACTTGGTTATGTGTTTAGTGACTAATTGGATTATTTTACTGATTTTTTTCTCTTCTGGTTGTTAAGAGAGACTCACTTTCCTCCTGAAGGCATTTCAGCCTGTGGTATGCCCACAATCACTCCAGCAAATCGATAGTTTGGGAGAGGTCTCTTCTACACCTCTGGCTACACTTTAAAATCCATTCATTGCAGGAAGAAATTACACTGAAAATGAATCCGATAAAAATTGTTTTCCCTCCCGCCCCCTTTCCCCGCCTAGCAATCCATTCCCATTTCTCCACAATCTCTTTGAGAAACCACATATGGGTCAGCCCTTGACCACAGTGCCTAGCTCCAGACATAGGCCCGAGGTTCTGCTGTCCTTTAGACCACTTTTAGAATTCATGAAAGTCCCTACTGCATCCAGGATGAGATTAGAGTCTTTTACAGTTTCTCACTGGTTTCCCCCCAACCCCAGGCAAAAAGAAATCTGTGAGTCAAGGCTCTGGAATGTCAAACTTCTGAGTGAAAGACCCCCCCACACTTTCTGGGAGATGATCATTTAGAAGGGGCAGGGCAGTAGCCGAGGTTTTCACATGGTATTTAAATATTTCATGAGCTAGGGCAAGGGTTATCGGGGTCTGGCATCTGAGGCTGCAGCAGGAAGACGTAATTTCAGCTGCTGGGCAGAGCACAAGGCCCAGGGGTATGGACACATCCCCCAACCAGGAAGAAAGTGTGTGTAGGAGTTTAACTACTGGGTTTTCCCTTAATGAATTGTCATAGGTTTTCTTGAAGAGTTTTGTCTATTTTCTCTTGCCCTTTGGACCTTTTCCAGCATTTCTTAGTGATTTCAAAAACATTTCCCACACGTCTCACTGAGAACGATGTTACTGGAGTCCATGTTGCTATGCCGTTAGTCAATTCCCAATTACCGTACATTTCCGAAACTGCATTTGATAAACTTTCCGTTAAGAAATGTGAAGTCTCCCAAACACTTCAGGGAGGAGATTTGCCTTCAAACAAGCTACTTTATCCAGGATATGGGGCTTACCAAGCTCCTGATAATGAGGAACCTTCAACAGCAGTTCACTTTAGAGATTAAGATACAAAAAGAACAAGCAAGAAAGTTCAAAGAACAGAACAACGAGCCCCTGAGAAGTTAATGTTCAATTTCAACCTTGCACAAAGAGCAACTGGAACCAAGGAAAACAAGAGACTTGGCTAAAGTCACTCAGCAAATTTCTGAGTAAACAAGTCCACAGCCTTGGTAAGATCCAAGTGGAAATCTTGCCGTTTAACCAGTGAGAACTTCAGGAACTTGGCTTTCCTATGCAAATTCTTCATCTGTACATGGGGCTAAAGATAATGACTTCTTAATAAGGTCTGACACTTTGGGAAGCCTATTATAATATAATGATACGGTCATTAAAATACTACAGATTGATAGTAAATTTAAATACCCCCATTCCAACCTATTCCACAGCAAAAACACAAAGAAAACCCAGGCGTGTGAGTCCCTGTTCTTTCCAGTGATTTGAATCTAAGGCTGCTGTTTGGGAACAAATGACATCCACGCAACACTGATGATTTCCACTCTTTATTATCCCTCCCCCAAACCTGCCAGTCTCTTTGCTGAGATGAAGCTTCAAGAGACCTTAGGGTGTCTCCTTACTTTCCCTACACTCCTTGCCTCTCCTAAGATCAGGGTCACTAAGGGTTAGAATTTCTCCAAGAAATTCCATATCAGGGCTGAGGGATAGGCCACCCAAGGGAGAGGAACTTGTCACTCAGCCAAATCTACATATTCCTATACCCTAGCTTCATATTGTCTATATCACTAAGGGCAAGGCAGAGGGAAATGAGAATTTCTTTTTGCTCAGTTCTGGTAAAAATTGTAAAATGACTATCTGTTTCCACCAATTTTTATCTCCTAATTATTGAGAGAAAATCAGGCAAGAACCTTAGAATTTGGTAACATGGGCACTTCCATCTAAAGACATACAGGGCAGAGCACAGCATGGTATCTAATTACTGCCCAGAAAACAGATTTCTAAACTCTATTCTATTAATGCAAGCAAATATAAGTATTAGTATAAGTAGGCGTAATAGAAATTTCCATGTTCTATTTTGAGGGTGACAGCAGGCTGGAAATTACTTTCTGTAAAGGAGGCAGGGAGTCCTGAAAATTAATGTTATTTTCTATTCCTTTTCTGGTTTGTTTTTGTTTTCTATTAGGATTTCATAAGCTATCTGTTGGAACTAACATGTATCCTCCTTGAATGGGCATAAGGACAGTAGGTATTTAGAAGAGAAACTGTGGCACCATAAAATATATATTATAACCAAATGCAACTGAAGCTGTCCTGGAGGATTTTAAAACTCCATTGCCTATAATCCCAGTATGGGGAAGGCAGAGGGAGAAGGATTTCTGTTAGTTCAGCCAGCCTGTCTACACAGCAAGTTCCAGGATAGCCAGGGCTATGTTGAGAAATTCTACTACAAAAAAACAAAAAATAAAAATACATTGAAAAACCTGCAAAACCTCATTACTTGACAACGAAGTCAGCAAGTATGAGTCATTAGCATAATTATTTGAAAATTTCCCATTTAGTTATGAAATTGTTATGGAATTTGGTGGTTTGATTTATCTATCTACAGACCTAATCACTCTTACCAGTTACCATCACTGCCCAGCATTAAGTAGAAAAAGAAAACCAAATTATTATAAGTGTTTCAAAGTTAAGTATATAAAAATGGAATGGTAGTTTCCTCAATGAAATAATCTTATTGTCTTGGACAGTTTGGATTTCGCAACACAATTTAAAATATAAGGCTATAAAGAGGGAGGGGGCATTAAATAATAAGAAAAAATCTGAGCTGGCCCAATGGGGGGAATCCTAATTAAGTCCAAGGAGAAGCCAAAAACCCTTTTTTTGGTATTTTCTAAGAATTTTTATATGAAATTCACATGACCTATTAGAAGAAAAATAAAAATTTTAAGAGTGTACTGGAATGTGTAGTTTGGAAGATAACAAAAACTGGTATTTAGTCTAACATAGTGGAAAAGCACACTTGTACGCATAATCTTCATAATCCAATTAATTTCTCTATAAATGCTTACATTTTCTTATTTATTTTTGTATGAATGCCCTGTCTGCATATATACCTGCATGCCAAGAGACATTAGATCCCATTACAGATGAGATACCATGTGGTTGCTGCGAATTGAACTCAGGATCACTGGAAGAGCAGCCAGTGCTCTTAACCGATGAGCCATCTCTCCAGGCTCCAAGCATTTATTTTTGTACACATTTGTATTAATACAGAAATTAAAAGTTCACTGATTTTTATACTTTAAATTTATTATCCCATGGACTAGTAAAAACTGTAAATTTTTTCATGATCATTACTGGCTTAGAAGTAAAATTTTCATAGTGGAGAATTTTTAAAATTATTTTTGCCTTTAATGTGGTCAGTGAGATGGGATTGGGATAACAAAAATATTTAACAGTCCCACTGACAAATATTCAAAGAAGAAGGCTAGCTACAGTAAACTAGAGCTCCACTGCTGTGCAGGCAGCCAGTCTTGGGCTAGGGATACAGTACAGTGTTAGGATACAATTTCCACGTTAATTCTTCGGTGTCAAACTCTAAGGCCGTGGTTCCTAACCTGCGGGCTGCGACCTCTTTGGAGTTGTATAGCAGATATCCTGCATGTCAGATTTTACATTATGATTCATTAACAGGAGCAAAATTGCAGTTATGGAGTAGCAACGGAATAATTGTATGGCTGGGGGTCACCACAACATGAAGAACTATATTAAAGGGTCACAGCATTAGAAAGGTTGAGAACCACTGCTCTAAGAAAAAAAATAAGATCCTTTACAGGTGATTAATTCAGCTGTCATTTGGGCTATCTGACATCGTTTGTCAACTCATTCACCAGTTCTTTTTAAGTTATCCCGATTTCTCCTGATTTTGTGTTCTCTTCCAAAACCGATCTTTTACTAAAATATGAATGTGCACTACTGCCGCTTTCAACCTGTCATTTAGAGTCCCACAGCCTTGTCACTTTCCTCGACCGCTGTTCCTCTTAATGAGCACTCTATTGCCCACAACTTCTTTGAAAAAGTATCCAGACTGACCATATGTCCAAATAGGTCAGCCTTACCTATTCAGTTTTTCCCGTTTTACAGGGACTAAAAGCTTCTTCCTGAACCAGGGTGGGTTCTCTCTTTTGTTAGCATTGTCAGATCATCTTACAGCAGAAGGAAATGACACTGGGCCAGGTACACTTCGTCTAGTTACCGAGGAATGGAAGAGACCACCACACAGTAGGCTGTCGTGCCTGAGGAGATCTTTCCGGTCACAGTAGTCCTCATCAGCTGGATGAGCAGTGTGGACACAACAGCATCAGAAACAGCAGTAACCATCCCGTGAATCAAACTACATGTGGCATCATCCCCTGTAGCCTGTCCCCAAAGGAGGTAGAAGCTTTGAAGACACAACTAAGTGAACATCATGAAAAATCGGAACCATATGCTTACTTCTACTTTGGTAACACATACAGTAAAACTGGGAAGAGCAACAGAAAGTTCTCTTTAGGTTACACTTACATACAAGACATAGGATCTCTATTTCATAGCAGTTAGGAAGGAAGCCAGTGGAATTAAAGAAAAACTAGAACTAGGTACCCTGGATGAATCAAGGGTTCTCTCTCTCTCTCTTTGGGGGGACAGGGTTTCTGTGTGACCCTGGGTGTCCTGGAACTTGCTCTGTAGACCAGGCCGATCACAAACTCAGTGATTTCCCTGTCCCTGCATCCAGAGTGTTGGGATTAAAGGTGTGTGCCACCACCATCCACCAGGATGAATCAGGATTTTTGATTTACTTTTTGATTACTAGCTACAATTTGGACCTAGGCAAATTACTTGGTTTTACCAAAACTCATTATTTTTTTCTCCTTGGAAAAACAATGGGTGTCAACAGATAATCTTTCTGGTGATTGAGACTATATTTGAGGGATAAATTTTCTAATTGCTAAAAGTTTTTTTTTTAAAGTACAGTGCTAAAAGCTCAGAAGGCACAGATGAACAACCCTAGGAAAGAACAGCACAGTCTTTCTGCCACCATTTCTTGTCTGAAGACTAAAGGCTTCAAAACCCTGCTGGTAAATATTACATAGGAAGAAAACCACTATACAACTCCAGAGAAAGAATGTGACTCAGTCCCTGACAATTTTCTGTTGAAGAATTAGAAGTACGTGATAAAAGGGCAAGATACTTTACGAGGTCAGACTAGATCCAGTAACAGTTATGTTTTGTATACAAGGGAACCTCCAGTTTATAGATTCAGCTTAACATATGGAAACAACCCAGAACAATCAGCACCTTCATTCCTGGCATTTTAAGTGAACAATACCCAAAGGTAACAAAATGTCCTGTTAAGATGTCTATTGTACAATTTGGGAGGCATATTTCATTCAAAATGACAAACTAGAAACTCTTATGCCAAGCATCTATCCATGAAATACTTGACAGAGTACACAAAATTCCTAGAACAAATGAACAAACGACTATACAAATTCTACTTAGATTCTCGACAGGACAAAAATGAACCACATAACACCTCTAAGAATGAATAAAATTCCTTGTCAATTAATATTAGTAACCTGTATTAAATGATTTGAAATGTATTTATTTCTTAAAATGTTTGCAAGAAAATTTATAAAATTGGAGACTTGGAGGGCACTGAGAAGGCAAGTTATTAAATAGAACTTTACAAATTAATGCAATCATATTAGCATCCAAGAGATTTGAAAGTCCTTAGGATATGTGAAAGATTAGATTGCTAACAATTTTCCTAAAAGTAGCTACTAGATCCTTATGCTCTGCAAGTGAGAAGTAACTTTATTAAGTCAGTTACTCAGATGGCCAAGGAAAGGTCACTAAAAATCACAAAATTAGAAAAAAACTGTTACTCCAATTTGGGGGGGAAGACACCATAAACATTTTATTTAATATTATATTTGGTCTACCAGCATTATGCACCATAAAAATGCCTTAAGTACTTATATAAAAAATCTTGAAACAGTAAAGTACATGAGCTTACATATAGCACCAAATTCCCTTTTAATATTAACTCACAAGCTCAATGTATGAGTTTCAATTTATTTTTTGCATTTTTTGGAATGTATCTTTAGGTAGGTGGTAAATATAGATAGGAAGGGCAAGAAACACTTCTCTTCTTGATCATCTCAACAAGCAAAACAATCTTCTGAATACTTCAGCAAAGTTTTGTTATAACAATTCTTTAAATTTTCTATTTAAGAAATCTAGCAAGTGAAGTAAGAAAATACCAGTTTGCTAACAAAAATTTTTTTAATGTAACATATTTACATTGTAAAAGAGGGCTATTTTTAAGCAGTCAAACAGCTAAACAAAAATAACAAGTATCCCCAGACCTCAATCAGGGTATTGTGAAAACTAGGCTGTCAGTAAATGGACCCTATGCCAGAAAAGAGTTGACCTATACTGAGTCATCTCACTTAATTCTAAAAACACAAAACAGACAGCCTACATATGAACAATGCAGAGCAGTCTTTAGCCAGCTTATTTATCTTGACCTCAGTAGAATTCTTGACATTGGGAGAAAACTTGTGGAGATAGATTAAAGGCCAGAGATGAGTATTCCTGGTAAAAGATTCAGATCCTGGCTCACTTCATTGCTCTCCCTCCTAGATTTACATCAAATTAAAGCACCATTTATAATAAATTCAAAGGTGATAGGCAAGTTAACCCCAAATAAGGAGTACTAGGTATCCATAGCTCAGTTGTTAAAATTCAAAAATAAATATATTAGACATCTATCCATCTCCAAAAGTTCTGCAGAACTATCAGCTGACTAGTGCTTAGGAGGCTGCTATCTAAGGCACCGAGCAGCCCGTATTTTAAAGTGTTAACAGCATACTGATTACCTAATGGTGATCCAAAGAATATCAGCAATAATTAGGATACATCTTTTCTTTCATATGAAGCAACTCAGTTTAGTTTCTAAGATTAAAAAAATGATAGTAATAAAATATGACAAAGGAGACCCGAGGATTACATGATACAGTCTCGAAAGCTGGGTAGTAGAAAGGTTAACTTAATATTTCTTATATTTCTGTCTTGTCAATTTATCTCTAGGATGAGTTAAGGCATAAAGCAGTGAGAGTGCAACTGATTCCAAACAACTTGGAATTTTATTGTAAACATCCCATAAAGAATGGCAACAAATTAGTCCAGTATTTTTTTTGTCTTTGAAGGTAATTGCTTATAATGACCAACAACTGCCAAACAAAACATCTTTTATAAACCAAGCCAGTTTTGTTTACCGTTTTCCCCACTGAATTTTAGTTTAATGGACATTCTGCCCATATACAGCATCATATCAACTATGAAATGAATGTTTTTTCCATCTTAAAATTTATGGACACTAAGAACAAACACAAAGTACAGCTTTGTTAATACTGTGTAAAGGATTACAAAGACAAGGATGATAAGTTACAGAACAAAGAAATAAATTACTGATTGCCATCACCACAGCACTGTTTAAAGAATTAACATTTGGAGTACTGCCTAATGTATATTTGGTGACATATGCAAAAAACACATTTTCCAACTGGGTTTCTAGGTATTTCGATATGGGATTTTTAAAAGTAAATTACTAATGGTGATCTCAATATGTATCAATAATTTTATTTTTTAGAAAATAATTACCATGCTTTTATATGTCTAAGTCCCATATTCAAGATTTAATTAAGATAGGTATAAGAATAAGAAATGGGCATACATATAAATAAACACACCTTAACTCTAAACTGCAGGGCCTTTCTATTGTACTTCCCTCAGAAGTGAATCCGAAATTTCCAGTCTGGCTGAAGTATGCTACATCAAGTGCAGTCTTCGTTGTAGAAAGAGAAGTGGAGATAAGAGCAAGTCCAAGAGGAAAGGTGAGACAAGGAATACTCAAGCTGATAAGACTATACCAGGGAATAAATAGCAAGAAACCTGAGTGCTATCCATGTTCCACAAAATACAGCACCATGAAATCATTTAACTTTATATTGGATTTTAATCCAAACTTTGTAAATGTGGTAAATTAACACTTGGTAAAGAATCATTGCTAAGAGAGGCAAAATAAAAACAGCATGCAAATATTTTACCAATAATTTTAAAAATGAGCTTTAAAATGATCTAATAATATTTTAATAAAACACTCATAAAGCCTTTTGTACCACAAAGAGGTTATGTATTGTGGTTAGCATTTAAAATAAAGGCCTTTAAATATCAAGTCTTATTCCTTCCCCCTGGAACTATTAAGTTCAGATTTTCAAATATTATTGTAATTGCTTAAAAGGCTGGGCATCAAATAGTAGCGAAAAATCACATGTTTTAGGACCCCTTTTTAAGGGCATGAAAATTCATTAAAATTCAACTTTAAAGATAAGTACCAATTGGAAAATGTGCATAAAATGGTTCCATATATATATATATACATACACATATGGCATATATCATTGCCACAAACTTAGAAATTTTGAAAAATGCTCAAAAAAGTTTTATTAAAAATTTAGGAGTGGTATTCACCTCTTTCCCTTTAAATCACTGTATTGTCTGATGACAATCTACTTTAAAATATCTGAAATATAATTTAGATGTATGAGAACTCAATTGTGTAGACTGAAACTTGGGAATTCTGTTCAGTTGCTTTGCCTCTGGGTGAAACAAAACACTATAAGGAAGAATTATAGAATAAGCCTGATTTCTGGTGAGGGAAAGAGAAAAAGAAACAAGTAAAATGGCAAATTAAAAGAATAGAGGGGCATAGTTATATGACAGAACCAGAACTGGTTATCGAAGAGACATAATGACATGGATGACTAACAATAAATGCACAAGCTGAGCTCTAAAGAGGCAAATAATTTGTAGACAATGTCCTCCATATAAAATATTCTCTTTTTTAATGTCTGGGATAAGGTATGGCAAACTGGAAAAAGTTCCATACATACAAGTACACAAACATACAGAAACAAATTTAGTTATTAGGCTAGTAGGTTTGTGAATGTTTTGGAGAGCATCCTATTGCTAGATGAGATACATACAGCAAGCCAGAGAAGAACACGTGATTGAGTTTTATAAACATATACACATGCTAAGATCATAAAGCTTGGAATCGGAACATTAGCATTTATGAGCGATATTATAGCTTACTGGCTATTCAGATATAGCATAGGATTAAGCTTATACATGTGTATGCTCTCATGGGCCTAAATAGAACAGTGGTCTTCATTTGCAGAATTCTTAACTCATTCCCTAATTTCTTTGCTATGGCTGAACCCAGATCTTACTTAGGTTTAAAAGATCTCTAGAAAACTGAAATGATAAAGTATTCAATATGTATAAATTATGACACATTTGTAGGAAGTGGTGTTTAAAAACCCAAAATATAAATTGAGGAAAGGGGGAAGTCCAGATTAGAAAAGTAAAAATATCATTTCCCAGACTTTTATTTTCACACTTATGAAAATAATTTGCATGCAAACAAAATTATCTGTTTGTTTTATAATAAATGATAACTATGTTCACCTAACATACCCTGGTGACTCTTTAAATTCTAATAACTGAAATCAACATCACAGCAAAATGCTGCCCACTAGTATTTCACAGTATTTCACTACATAGAAAATATGCTTAAAAATGTCTTTAGCCTTATTATTCTAATTCTGTAAGCCTAGAAAATCTTGACATTTGGGGAATAAATGTGGCATTTTCATTTTTCAAAATAAATTATAAATAAAGCTCCCAACAGCTAGCATCATACAAATTGCAATTCTTCTACGTTTCAAGAGCTCAGCTCTTCATAGAAGAATGCCAACAAAAATCTCACACTAAAATGGTACACATGATACATATTTGGGTATATCCAGGAATTTAAGCAACTACATTGTGTCGGTTGTTGTAGGACAAAAGGTTACTGACTCTGGGAAAACATAGGCACAATTTAGTCTAAACGCCCAAGAGATGAATAACTGAAATAGTATGTTTTAGTAAAAATCAAATGTAGACTCTCAAAACAGGAACATGTTGAATCTATGCTATGGTTAAAATGGCAGCTGAGTTATAACCAGAAATCGTTTTGGTATGGTGAAGAAAAACAACAACAACAACAAAAATATCAACTTGGTCTGCTCCCTAGCAACAGACATTAGTGCCATTAACAATTCATTATACTTTCTTAAAGCCTGAACATCATTTCTACTGCAAGTGAAAATTGCTTAAGGGTATTAGTTCAAGAATAACCTCCGCCAACCCCACCAAAAAGCAAAGTTATGTGTGCACTCCTTCCTCTGCACTTAACAGATTTTTCAGATGCGTGAAATGATTGAAAGCATGAGACAAACATGTCAGCTTAAGATATCTCCTGGACTACCAGGTGTACATCAAGAAAATGTTTCATCACACAAGTCTGATTTAAGTGCAACAAAATTGCTGTTACAAAAGCAGAGATCAATTATTATCCTTCCCACTTCAAGAATGGAAATATCTGATGAAGTAGCACAACTGTGATGTCAAATTTGAGGACCACAATTGATCTTGGAACTGAAACTCACTTATGGAACTCTATGTGCACTCTATTGCTGTAAACAAGACCATAAATGATTTTAAAGATTTTTTTCTCAACTATAAAATAATGATTCAATATCTGTTTGCAGTGCAATGAGGCTCTTTTCTGGAAGTCAAGAACAGAAGAACCCTTTGGAATGAGAACAGAAGAACCCATTAAAGTTTATTCCAAATATTAGCTAGCCAAAATAGGCCAGCTCAAGTTAGGTGCTTTGTTACCTTTCCAGATTCAAATGAAAAGCAGTAACTCACAGCTGTTAAAGAGGAAGTGGTGGCAGAGATAGCCAAGCAGCAGAGCAAGTCTGCTTACATAAATAGGTTCTACAGAAGCCTAGAGCATAGAATACTTAGGAAAATTTGTCACACCTATGAACTTGAGAGCCAATATGATTACTGAAAATTCTCAGCTTATAACTTAGGAGTATTCATCCCTACCAAGCTTGTTCTATTTCTCCTTAATAATGAGTAACAGCATCTACTTTCCTTAGCATTTCCAGTAGTTGTAGTTAATAGAGGTAGCTGAGCTACTGTTCAAAGAAGTATTCTTTGTGGATGAGGATTTTTCAAATGTTTAAGTTACTATTAAGCTATACAAGTTTCTACTAATGCAATAAAATATAACAGGAAAAGAAAAATGGATGCAAGAAACTTTTGCATTTGGCACCTTGTCTAGATTGATACCTCAAGTATTCTCTTTTAATAAAGTTAATGCACACATCAGGACACACCACAAAGATTTGCTACATATTTACAAGGCACCAACCCTTTCTCACCTTAAACGTGAATTAAGCAAATCAATGAAAAGCATATCAAGATACCCCCCACCCACCCCAAAACTGCAGTATAAATATATACTTCAGTTCAGTACAGTTCATGAAAGTTTGGCCTGGGAAGAATAAAATAATCCAGATCGTTCTTACAATATAGAAACTGTAAACATTTAATAGCTGCCTTTAGGATTGGTGTATTGTGCAAAAGTTATTATTACTGGGTATAGGAATCAAAATGGCAAAAACAAACTATATAAAACTCTAAGAAGGTGCTATACTTCTGTGATACAAAAGCAAAGAGGGATATCTTATTGAGATAAAAATGTCATGCTACTCTTAAGAGCAGAATGCTCCTTTCATGTAGTAAATCTGTAGTGTGTCTGTGGTGTGTGTGTGTGCGTGTGTATGTGTGTGTATGTATGTGTGCACGTGCTTGTGTGCGCATGTACACGCATGTGTATGTGCACACATGTATATGTGTGGGCAGAATTTATTTTAATTTAAGGCCTAATGAGTAAGGCTTGTTTGAACCAATGAAGTGTGGAGATTAAAAGTCTTGAAACAAATGTATACTGGCATAATGGAAAAGCACCAATGTGAAAGGAAGCAGAAGTCCCCACACAACTTGCTTTGTAGATTTTCTGATAAATTCCCTGCAGTAGAAGGCCATTGATTTTATTCTTAAAAATTACTCTAAATTCATTAATAATTATAAACTGTTAATAATTCCATCCCATGAGATGGCTAACCCTGGCTTTTTCTGTCATTTTACGGACTCTGCCTGATCTGGATGTACCAAGATTCAGAGGATCCTCAGTGGACACAAAATTGTCATTATCCGAATCATCATTATATAAAACAGTCCTTCTGCCTTGGTTTCTTGTTTTGATTCGAGGAAGTCTACTGAAACGTCCTGAAAACATCGTATCAAATTCATCATCGGCAACACGTGCTCGCTTGGCTCTGGTGGCTCCTCTAGAGGCACCTCTTCCTCCTCTCCCTCGCCCTCGCCCTCTCCCCCCACCTCC